>JASEVX010000006.1:59471625-59479125 GCA_031761405.1 Serripes groenlandicus | reverse complement strand
ATCGGAGTATATATGCCGTCGGACAGTTACATTAAACACTATTACGAAACAATTACAGAACTTGAGGCTATTACGCACACGTGTTCATTAACAGGTAAAGTGTTAATACTTGGTGATTTTAATGCGCGTCTTCGAGCTATTGGCGAAATGCATGATGACGTCACCAGTGACAAATCGTCATCACTACAACAGCTCATGGCGAACAATAGACTTATAGCACTTCATCACAGTGATCAAGAGTTCACATACGTTAGAAATAGGTCCAAGCTTGACCATATACTCATAGAACAGACACTTATAAACAAAATAGAACAGTATAAAACGTTACCAAGAAAAGGACGTATTTACATCAGACCATTTACCTTTAATTGCATCGCTTAATGTAACTAAACGGAAGCAAGTAAACTTAACTGATCGAAAGTGTATCGCCTGAGATAAATGTAATGCATGCGAATTGAATTCATTTGAAAATACCTTATCTCAATATCTGTCCTCGCTAACATTCACCTCAAACATGGATCCAAATCAGTTGTCTGACCTTAAAATCAGCTGAAAATTGCCTACCGAAAGGTAAATTTAACAAACATACGAAACCGTATTGGTCGCGTGACCTAAGACAAGCCCACGCTGAATCAAGGCGACTTAGGCGTATCTGGATAAACCTTGGCCGCCCAAGAGGGGTCGAGTATGAGTCATATCAGAGATACAAATCTGCAAAACGCAATTTCAGGCGAAAACAACATATTGCTTGTAATCTCTTTCTAAATAAAACATTCGAAGAACTTGATAAGGCTGCCCATTTAGACGTAAACCTGTTTTGGAAACTGGTTAAAAGGAAAAAGAAAAATGTAGCGAACGTATGTGCTGAAATTATATACAAGAATATAACATATGCAGAAGAAAATGTATCAAACGGCTTTTCAGAATTGTTCAAAGATACCTTTGATTTCCCAGAAACCTCAGAAGATTAGCCATTTGGCTTTACAGGCACGGTCAATTCACTGGTTAAACAGTTCATGAATGCCAACTCAGCCGAACAAAATGATACGTTTTACAAGGGTATGAGAGCCCCATTTACCCGCGACAACATTGAACATATTGTAAAATATTTAAAACGCGATAAAAGCCCGTCAAATGACCTTATCCTTTATGAGCATATCATACATGGAGGTAAAGTCTTATACACATGTCTTACTGAGTTATTTAATGGCGTTCTAATTCAAGAAATTATTCCGGAAAGCTGGAGGAAGAGCCTCATCATTCCTATCTTCAAAGGGAAGGGGAAGAGTAACAGTGACCCATCTAGTTATAGGCCAATATCATTAATCCCGTGCTTCTGTAAAGTTTTTGAAAAACTCTTACTATGCAGAATCCAATCATTCCTTTCATCGAAATCGATTACCTTCCCCCATGTCCAGCAGCAAGGGTTCAAGAAAGAACTAAGCTGTATATCGGCAGCTTTTAACTTACAGGAAACAGTATATGATCTGTCAGAAAAGAATAGCCGTACATATACCGCGTTTCTTGACTTTAAGGCAGCGTTTGACTCTGTCTGGCATAACGGGCTATTCCTTTAACTGGCTAAACTAGGGTTATACGGTAAAATCCTTCGACTCATTGTCGATTCATATGATAATTTAACGTGCAATGTACGAAGTAGCGGTAGCATATCAAGTCCTGTGCAGATTAAGAGAGGCGTACGGCAGGGAGGAGTTGCTTTAACGTTTTATTACCTAGTTTATATAGATGAACTTTTACATCAATTAGAAGACTCCGATTAAAGTTTAAATCTAGGACATACTCTCAGATGTGGTAACCCTTCATTTGCTGATGAGCTGTCTATTATCGCTTTATCCCCCAACAATTTGCAAGTCTTACTAGACATTGTATACCGATACGCGACAAAATGGAAGTTTGAAGTCAGCGCGAGTAAATCAAGCATCGTTGTATTTAATAGGTTAAAACATGACGCTCCAATTTCACTTCTCATCGGGAACACATATATTCACGAACATGACCATGCGATACACTTTGGAATCAGGCAAGACGCATCACTTAAATTGTCTAATAGAATAAAAGAAAGATGTCAAAAAGGTAAAAATGCATTCTTTGCATTAGCCGATGTAGGTATGCGATCTGATGCACTTAATCCTATTACGTCAGTGAAACTATACAGTAGTATCGTAGTTCCAACAATACTATACGGTAGTGAACTCTGGAACAACATGTCACAGACTGATATAGATGCAGTCAATAAGTTACAGCACCATGTTGTAAAATCTATCCAGGGTTTTACAACCAGAACAAGATCCGACATGTGCGAATCTATGGTCGGCACTTATCGTCTGTCATCTAGAATCGACATAAGAAAACTTAAGTCTTTACACAAACTACTCAGTTTAAGAAACGGATCACTGAGTAAAAACTTGCAACTCAAAAAAGCTTTGGCTTTTATACAAAATCCTACAACGGTCTCAGAAGGCTTTATCCCTGATATTTTTTAGAATATTGAAATTGTATGGTCTCTCAAATATGATTAATGCATATTTGGACAATGCAGGACTTCTGCCGTTCAAGACTAGCTGAAAATTAACAGTAAATACTGTTGTCAATGCATATGAATCTAACAACTGGAAATTGAGAATAAGTGTCGACCAATATTTCTCTAGATTTGAACGGTTGCACACTGCCATCTACCCAAGTGTTATTTACGATGTGTTTACAGAGGTTAAGCCAAATATTGCCAGAACAATTGCTAAAATATGGGTAAACATTCCGGATGCTGACAATCTGTATTGTAAACTGTGCTATGCGTTTACCAGCGATAGTATAAAACACGTTCTTTGTGAGTGTCCATGTTTGACGTCGCAGAAAACGTCGTTCATACTAAGCATACAACATGAGGTTAATGCTGGTATTGCGGAAGAACTAAGCTCGGACTCATCTGAATGTTTCATGTTGAAGATTCTAGGCTCAAAACTGGAAACCGATATTTCACATGAAACAGAAAGACTAATGCTCGAACGCTCATCGGTGTATGCATATAGCTGCCTTAGGAACCTAGTGTGATCTCTGTGAGTCGGAAATCACACATAGTTCCAAAATGCCCTTAACTGCGTTATGTGCTCGAACCTTAAAGATACAACACGGTCATAAAGCACATATCCATGAAGGAAAGCAGTAAATCTCACTATACAACAGTGTATATATTCATATTATTATTTGTACATAAACTGCATAACGATGCTCTATATCCATACTATTTGTTAATTTAACTTAAACTTGTGTTTATTTGATATTTATCAATCTCTGCTAGGAGGAATTAAAATGAATAAATAAATAAATAAATACAACTACTACTACTACTACTACTACTACTACTACTACTACTACTACTACTAATTATACTACTACTACTTATACTACTACAACTACTACTACTACTATTTATACTACTACTACTGCTACTACTACTACTTCTACTACTACTACTACTACTACTACTACTACTACTACTACTGCTACTAATGATACAACTAAAACTACTGCTACTACTTATACTACTACTACTACTTATACTACTACTACTACTACTTATACTTCTATTTATGCTACTACTACTACTACTACTTCTACTACTACTACGACTACCACTACCACTACTACTACTACGACTACTTCTATTACTACTACGACTATTACTACTACTACTACTACTACTAGTACTACTACTACTACTACTGCTACTAATTCTACAACTTCAATTACTACTACTACTACTACTACTACTACTACTACTACTACTACTGCCACTACTACTGCCACAACAACTACTACTATTAATTCAACTACTACTACAACTATAACTATTACTACTATTACTTCTACTATTACTACTACTACTACTACTACTACTACTACTACTACTACTACTCCTACTACTACTATTACTACTATTACTACTACTACTACCACCACTACTACTACCACCGACACCATAACTATTATTACTATCACTTCTACTATTACTACTACTAATATTACTACTACTACTACTGCTAATAATTCTACAACTTTAACTACTACTACTACTGCTACTACTACTACTACTACTGACACCATAACTATTACTACTATTACTTCTACTATCACTACTACTACTACTACTACTACTACTACTACCACTACTTCTACTACAACTTCTAATACAACTACTCATGATTATTATAATAATGATAATACAAATGATGATTGTAATAAAAAAAAGTATCTAATACCTAATTTGAAATTTACGTTATTAATGAAAAATACAATTTCAACACTTTTAATAGAAATGATTCTAATGATAATAATAACTTTTACATATTTAGAAATATACGTTATTAATACCATCATTAACAATGATAAAAACACTCTTTTGTCGCTGCTATATTACGTAGAAAAGTCTTATTATTTTAAGTGCAAATTAAGGCAATAGTGAGAATTTTGCAAACAATACAGATTTAGGTGAGTAAGCTTGGAACGAGCTGTCTCACATGAGTCGGCATTGTTTGATATGTAACCGGCCACGGTATCAACCGGCTCTCTTGGGTTCTTTTGTATCGATAACACAAGGGAAAATAATAGTAAGATAGTTATGTTTTTATTAGGATAGTTTAATACCTGAACTCAATATACGACAATAGTAATCTATGGGAATAGAAGGAAGAAATAGAGTGAGAAAAGAAAGGTTGCTTCAGATGAGTTTAGCCGGAAGGTAAACGTTACCTGTATGGCTCTGTACAACTGAGGGCCAATACAATGAGAACACTGCCTTATATACCCATTAGGAGTGGTTCTGCACAAGAATCACATGCAAAGCATGATTTAAGTAAGAATAGGTACAAAGTACAGCCACACAGTGACAATCTGACAGTTCTATCAAGACATTATGAGCACACTTAATACGCAAGCATTAAGTGACAAATAACGATCCCGTTGGAGACTGTATAATACTTTGAAAGTGGCTAGACCACAGCGCAGAGACAAAGCTCTTGAAGTAGCAATAAAGCAATGTCACAATGTTTTCAGTAAACAGGACAGACCTGAGATGAATTCTATGGTGATAGAGGGCGAAATACGATCCCCATGCAAATATAGTAAAAGTATGCCATCGTATAAAGACAAAAGAAATAACAAGGTGTATAACACGGATAAAGCCCGAAAGGAAACGAAGGTCAATGAACACTATGAGCGAAATTCGCAACAGATCACATCTACACAAACTTCTCAAACAAGAGAGCAGCACGAAGCATCATCGGAACGATTTACAGCCGTGCGCAGGAAAAATACAAATTCATATTACCTCGGTAATATAGATCCTGATTCCACAGACTCCGACATATATCAATATATCACTGACAGAAAAGTGAAGTGTACATATATAACCATGTATTATGGAAAAAATGGTTCAGCTGCTAAAGTCAATATACCGGTAGATTTTGCAGATCAAGTTGAGTGTGATAGGTTTTGGCCGAACGATATAACTTTTAGGAAATGGAAACGTAAATCGTACTGGGAAAACCAAAGCAGAAATACACATACGAAACACAGTCGACGACCCTACAACCACGGACGAGACGATCAAAGAAGACGATCATACGACAATTACAACAACAACAACAACACATACGAAAGCGATGACAACCAAACGAGAAACGACGTCAACGATTCAAATAGTGCATGGGGCAATCAGTACGACGACTGGAACGACAACATTGATAGTTGGGCTACTTCTAACCCAGAAGCCTATTAATTTGCGAAAACAATATAATATAATGGGTAAAGTGATAACTATATTATTTATTATGGCCATATTAAATGTTATGTGTTGGAACGTTAGAGGAATTATGTCGTCTGCTTATGCACTTTCCGATATGTTAGACAAGAATGATATTGATATTGGCATCATATCTGAACACAAACTCTTCAACCATTCGAAGTCATTTCTTGATAGCATAAATCCAAAATATAAGTCATTTTCGGTTTGTGATAGCTCGATAGACCAGTACGGTCCGGCTAAATGTGGTAAAGGCGGTGTCGCCATCTTATATAAGAAATCATTACAGTCTTCAATTAGTCTAATCGATTGTCTAGATAATGAAAGAATAATAGGCATTGAACTCAAATTAATAAATTCTGAGAGAATCTATATAATCGGAGTATATATGCCGTCGGACAGTTACATTAAACACTATCACGAAACAATTACAGAACTTGAGGCTATTACGCACACGTGTTCATTAAAAGGTAAAGTGTTAATACTTGGTGATTTTAATGCGCGTCTTCGAGCTATTGGCAAAATGCATGATGACGTCACCAGTGACAAATCGTCATCACTACAACAGTTCATGGCGAACAATAGACTTATAGCACTTCATCACAGTGATCAAGAGTTCACATACGTTAGAAATAGGTCCAAGCTTGATCATATACTGATAGAACAGACACTTATAAACAAAATAGAACAGTATAAAACGTTACCAGAAAAGGACGTATTTACATCAGACCATTTACCTTTAATTGCATCGCTTAATGTAACTAAACAGAAGCAAGTAAACTTAACTGATCGAAAGTGTATCGCCTGGGATAAATGTAATGCATGCGAATTGAATTCATTTGAAAATACATTATCTCAATACCTGTCCTCGCTAACATTCACCTCAAAAATGGATCCAAATCAGTTGTCTGATTTTATTGTAAGTTCGACCTTAAAATCAGCTGAAAATTGCCTACCGAAAGGTAAATTTAACAAACATACGAAACCGTATTGGTCGCATGACCTAAGACAAGCCCACGCTGAATCAAGGCGACTTAGGCGTATCTGGATAAACATTGGCCGCCCAAGAGGGGTCGAGTATGAGTCATATCAGAGATACAAATCTGCAAAACGCAATTTCAGGCGAAAACAGCGCATTGCTTGTAATCTCTTTCTAAATAAAACATTCGAAGAACTTGATAAGGCTGCTCATTTAGACGTAAACCTGTTTTGGAAACTAGTTAAAAGGAAAAAGAAAAATGTACCGAACGTATGTGCTGAAATTATATACAAGAATATAACATATGCAGAAGAAAATGTATCAAACGGTTTTTCAGAATTCTTCAAAGATACCTTTGATTTCCCAGAAACCTCAGAAGATTACCCATTTGGCTTTACAGACAAGGTCAATTCACTGGTTAAACAGTTCATGAATGACAACTCAGCCGAACAAAATGATACGTTTTACAAGGGTATGATAGCCCCATTTACCCGCGACAACGTTGAACATATTGTAAAAGATTTAAAACGCGGTAAAAGCCCGTCACATGACCTTATCCTTAATGAGCATATCATACATGGAGGTAAAGTCTTATACACATGTCTTACTGAGTTATTTAATGGCGTTCTAATTCAAGAAATTATTCCGGAAAGCTGGAGGAAGAGCCTCATCATTCCTATCTTCAAAGGGAAGGGGAAGAGTA
>JASEVX010000006.1:59291980-59471425 GCA_031761405.1 Serripes groenlandicus | reverse complement strand
GATTGAATCACCCAGGACGCATGAGTATGTGAACAGTGCGGGTGATTTGACATATATGATGTTGAAACAGGCGTAAAACACACAACAATACAAACAAAACGACCTTTGGAATCATGATTATCAATGGCTCCTCTTTCCACACTGTTTTCAGTCCTAACGCATAGCTGGGTTGATTCTCCCAGGTCATATGAGTTTGTGAACTGTGAGAGTGATTGGACATAAATGCTGTTGACAAAGGCCTCCTATAAACCCGACCAATGCAATCACATTGACCTTTGAAAACATGATGAGCAATGGCTCCTTATACCACACTGTTTTCAGTCCTATCGCGTAGATGGGTTGATTCACCCAGGAAGCATTTGTGTGTGAACAGTGAGGTGTATTTAACATAAATGCTGTTGAAAACGGCCTAAAACAACCAACAACACAATCAAAACGACCTTTGAAAACACGATGAGCAATGGCTCCACTTACCACACTGTTTTCAGTCCTATTGCCTAGCTGGGTAGAATCATCCAAAAAACACGAGTATGTGCACTGTGATGGCAATTGGGCATACATGCTGTTGAAAACGGACTAAAACCCAAACAATGCAAGCAAAACGACCTAGGAAAACATGATGAGCAATGGCTGGTTTTATCACAATGGTTTCGATAGTTCATTTATAGGGAGTGTATGCATGTGGGAACGGGGTTATGGGAAAATCGTTCACTGTATCGCCGAAAGGGATTTGACCTGCAGAGGTGCGAAGACCAGTGAACACAAACTCACCCTTCCTTTCTGACATGCAGATATTTTATGCCACTTTTACAACTTATTTAGTCATGCAACAACTCGCTTTCAAGATCAAAACCCATACACAATGCAAACAAAACGACATTTTAAAGCATGGCGGGCAATTGCTTCTCACATTGTGTTCAGGTCTATTGCATAGCTGGGTTGATTCATCCAGGGATCACGAGTGTGTGAACTGACGGGGTGGTATGACTTGATTGATGTGGAAGACGGCCTAAAACACCCAAAAATACCAACAAAACGACCTCCGAAAGCAGGACGGGCAATTGCTCCCTTTGTCACAGTGTGTTCAGTACTATTGAGTAGCTGGGTTGAATCACCCAGGACGCATGAGTATGTGAACAGTAAGTGTGATTTGACATATATGATGTTGAAAACGGCGTAAAACACCCAACAATACAAACAAAACGATCTTTGAAATCATGATTAGCAATGGCTCCCATTTCCGCACTGTTTTCAGACCTATTGCCTAGCTGGGTAGAATCATTCAAAAAAAATGAGTATGTGCAAACAAAACGACATTTTAAAGCATGGCGGACAATTGCTTCTCTTGCCACAATGTGTTCAGGTCTATTGCATAGCTGGGTTGATTCACCCAGGGATCACGAGTGTGTGAACGGACGGGGTGGTATGACTGGAATGATGTTAAAAACGGGCTTAAACACCCAACAATACAAACAAAACGACCTCTGAAAGCAGGGCGGGCAATTGCTCCATTTGTCACAGTGTGTTCGGTACTATTGAGTAGCTACATGTAGATTGAATCACCCAGGTCGCATGAGTATGTGAACAGTAAGTGTGATTTGACATATATGATGTTGAAACGGCGTAAAACACCCAACAATACAAACAAAACGATCTTTGAAATCATGATTAGCAATGGCTCCTCTTTCCACACTGTTTTCAGTCCTATTGCCTACCTGGGTAGAATCATTCAAAAAACATGAGTATGTGCAAACAAAACGACATTTTAAAGCCTGGCGGGCAATTGCTTCTCTTGCCACAATGTGTTCAGGTCTATTACATAGCTCGGTTGATTCACCCAGGGATCACGAGTGTGTGAACTGACGGGGTGGTATGACTGGAATGATGTTGAAAACGGCCTGAAACACCCAACAATACCAACAAAACGACCTCTGAAAGCAGGACGGGCAATTGCTCCCTTTGTCACAGTGTGTCCAGTACTATTGAGTAGTTGGGTTGAATCACCCAGGACGCATGAGTATGTGAACAGTAAGTGTGATTTGACATATATCATGTTGAAAACGGCGTAAAACACCCAACAATACAAACAAAACGATCTTTGAAATCATGATTAGCAATGGCTCCTCTTTCCACACTGTTTTCAGTCCTATTGCCTAGATGGGTAGAATCACCTTAAAAACATGAGTATGTGCAAACAAAACGACATTTTAAAGCATGGCGGGCAATTGCTACTCTTGCCACAATGTGTTCAGGTCTATTGCATAGCTGGGTTGATTCACCCAGGGATTAGGAGTGTGTGAACTGACTTGAATGATGTGGAAAACGGCCTAAAACACCCAACAATACAAACAAAACGATCTCTGAAAGCAGGACGGGCAATTGCTCCCTTTGTCACAATGTGCTGAGTACTATTGAGTAGCTTGGTTGAATCACCCAGGACGCATGAGTATATGAACAGTGCTTGTTATTTGACATATCTGATGTTGAAAACGGTGTAAAACACCCAGCAATACAAACAAAACGACCTTTGAAATCATAATTAGCAATGGCTCCTCTTTCCACATTGTTTTCAGTCCTAACGCATAGCTGGGATGAATCACCCAGGACGCATGAGTATATGAACAGTGCGTGCGATTTGACATATATGATGTTGAAAACGGCGTGAAACACCCAACAACGCAATCAAAACGACCATTGAAAGCACGATGGGCAATGGCTCCTCTTACCACACTGTTTTCAGTCCTATTGACTAGCTGGGTAGAATCAATCAAAAAACATGAGTATGTGCAAAAAAAATGACATTTTAAAGCATGGCGGGCAATTGCTTCTCTTGCCACAATGTGTTCAGGTCTATTGCATAGTTAACAATACAAACAAAACGACCTCTGAAAAGCAGGGCGGGCAATTGCTCCCTTTGTCACAGTGTGTTCAGTACTATTGAGTAGCTGGGTTGAATCACCCAGGACGCATGAGTATGTGAACAGTGCGTGAGATTTGACATGTATGATGTTGAAACCGGCGTAAAACACCCAACAATACAAACAAATTGACCTTTGAAATCATGATTAGCAATGGCTCCTCTTTCCACACTGTTTTCAGTCCTAACGCATAGCTTGGTTGATTCTCCCAGGTCCCATGAGTTTGTTCACTGTGAGAGTGATTGGACATGAATGTTGTTGAAAACGGCCTCCTATAAACCCCAACAATGCAATCGCATTGACCTTTGAAATCATGATGAGCAATGGCTCCTTATACCACACTGTTATCAGTCCTATCGCGTAGATGGGTTGATTCACCCAGGAAGCATTATATACAAGAGTCTTAATTGTCCTGTTTAAAGATAAAGTGCAGCGTAACCTTTTCCTACATATTGACTAATGTTGATGCATTTGCAGCTGACGACTTCTTGAAACAATTTGGCAAAATGAGTAACTGTTCACTTTGAGAAATTTGACCTTTTGCCAGAAAGTTTTCAACTCTATTTATCAATACCGGTTTCATTTGTACAGATTGTCTACATTTTTTTAATAATATTTTTCAAAATCGCCTGCTCGGTACTCAATCCAGGGGTTATGAATCCGAAACCCAGCTCGGCCAATGTTTCCGAAGTTAGACAAAACTCACTGTGACACGTATCATTCTTCTTCCACGAATGGGCTACCAATATACGTGGAAAAACAGCCAGTTGCTTGGAAATATTATGTGTGAACAATTTTATCGAAAATGGCGTTAAACCCTTATCAATGTATCAATCTATGCATTCAAATGTAGTTATACATCTTTTATGTTATCACTTAATCTCTAATAAATTCTAGTTACATCGTTTTAGAATTGATCTATCGTACAAATATTTCCGTAGAGTCAATCACGGAAGATCTCCTTAACACAGTCCCACTTGCAGAGGCATTTTTACGAATCTACGACAGACAAACTGTGAAAACATTGTGACAAGAGGAAAATTGCTCATAATGAGCAATTTCCCATTTGGCAACAATTGGTTCAACTCTATTCAATACTTTTGTTTAAATTTATGTAAATGTTCAATGTATAGGCCTAGATGCTTTCAGAGTCATCTGCTGCAATTATGCATGTTGGGAAGGGTTTATAACGCATTGTTGGAGGGAGCATTACATTGGTGTATAATGAATGTTTTAATCCTTTCACACTTTCAGATGCAGTTTGAAACTTCTACATCAGATGACTTCCGACAAGATCGTGGATAAAGGAAACAAACCTGACAATTTCTCCTTTTGTCATTATGTTTTCGAATCTATTCACTAAGGATACTTTCATTTACCGAGAATTTGTATATTGTTGACTTGAAATCGTCTGCTGCAGATATTGTTGTACATGTCTCTTTTCCACATACAACAACATTATATATTATGTGTTAGGCAAGGTTTGATCGTTTGTTCGGTGTTTTACGCCACTTTCAACAATTGGCCAACGGTGTTTCCTGGGCAAGTTACCAGTTCTACTAGTTCATTTTTTCTGACACCAGCCAGACAGTTATAATGATAGCCCCGCAACCCCGAGCGCCAAGGAGGGAAGCCATTCCTACCATTTTTAAAGTTGAATCAGAATACATATTATGAGTATTTTACCACTTATTTATCACACTTTCCATAGTAAATTCGGTGTGAGAGTGATTGGACATGAATGTTGTTGAAAACGGCTTCCTATAAACCCCAACAATGCAATCACATTAACCTTTAAAATCATGATGAGCAATGGCTCCTTATACCACACTGTTATCAGTCCTATCGCGTAGATGGGTTGATTCACCCAGGAAGCATTATATACAAGAGTCTTAATTATCCTGTTTAAAGATAAAGTGCAGCGTAACCTTTTCCTACATATTGACTAATATTGATGCATTTGCAGCTGACGACTTCTTGAAACAATTTGGCAAAAGGAGTAACTGTTCACTTTGAGAAATTTGACCTTTTGCTAGAAAGATTTTCAACTCTATTTATCAATACCGGTTTCATTTGTACAGATTGTCTACATTTTTTTAATAATATTTTTCAAAATCGCCTGCTCGGTACTCAATCCAGGGGTTGTGAATCCGAAACCCAGCTCGGCCAATGTTTCCGAAGTTAGACAAAACTCACTGTGACACGTATCATTCTTCTTCCACGAATGGGCTACCAATATACGTGGAAAAACAGCCAGTTGCTTGGAAATATTATGTGTGAACAATTTTATCGAAAATGGCGTTAAACCCTTATCAATGTATCAATCTATGCATTCAAATGTAGTTATACATCTTTTATGTTATCACTTAATCTCTAATAAATTCTAGTTACATCATTTTAGAATTAATCTATCGTACAAATATTTCCGTAGAGTCAATCACGGAAGATCTCCTTAACACAGTCCCACTTGCAGAGGCATTTTTACGAATCTACGACAGACAAACTGTGAAAACATTGTGACAAGAGGAAAATTGCTCATAATGAGCAATTTCCCATTTGGCAACAATTGGTTCAACTCTATTCAATACTTTTGCTTAAATTTATGTAAATGTTCAATGTATAGGCCTAGATGCTTTCAGAGTCATCTGCTGCAATTATGCATGTTGGGAAGGGTTAATAACGCATTGTTGGAGGGAGCATTACATTGGTGTATAATGAATGTTTTAATCCTTTCACACTTTCAGATGCAGTTTGAAACTTCTACATCAGATGACTTCCGACAAGATCGTGGATAAAGGAAACAAACCTGACAATTTCTCCTTTTGTCATTATGTTTTCGAATCTATTCACTAAGGATACTTTCATTTACCGAGAATTTGTATATTGTTGACTTGAAATCGTCTGCTGCAGATATTGTTGTACATGTCTCTTTTCCACATACAACAACATTATATATTATGTGTTAGGCAAGGTTTGATCGTTTGTTCGGTGTTTTACGCCACTTTCAACAATTGGCCAACGGTGTTTCCTGGGCAAGTTACCAGTTCTACTAGTTCATTTTTTCTGACACCAGCCAGACAGTTATAATGATAGCCCCGCAACCCCGAGCGCCAAGGAGGGAAGCCATTCCTACCATTTTTAAAGTTGAATCAGAATACATATTATGAGTATTTTACCACTTATTTATCACACTTTCCATAGTAAATTCGGTGTGAGAGTGATTGGACATGAATGTTGTTGAAAACGGCTTCCTATAAACCCCAACAATGCAATCACATTGACCTTTGAAAACATGATGAGCAATGGCTCCTTATACCACACTGTTTTCAGTCCTATCGCGTAGATGGGTTGATTCACCCAGGAAGCATGTGTGTTTGAGCAGTGAGGTGTATTTATCATAAATGATGTTGAAAACGGCCTAAAACAACCAACAACGCAATCAAAACAACCGTTGAAAACACGATGATTAATGGCTCCTGTTACCACACTGTTTTTAGTCCTATTGCCTAGCTAGGTAGAATCACCAAAAAAACACGAGTGTGTGCACTGTGATGGCAATTGGGCATACATGCTGTTGAAAACGGCCTAAAACCCCAACAATGCAAGCAAAACGACCTTGGAAAACATGATGAGCAATAGCTGTTTTTATCACAACGTTTTCGATAGTTCATTTATAGGGAGTGTATGCATGTGGGAAAGGGGTTATGGGAAAATCGTTCACTGTACCGCCGAAAGGGATTTGACCTGCAGAGGTGCGAAGACCAGTGAACACAAACTCACCCTTCCTTTCTGACATGCAGATATTGTATGCCACTTTCAACACTTATTTATTCATGCAACAACTCGCTTCCAAGATCAAAACCCATACACAATGCAAACAAAACGACATATTAAAGCATGTCGGGCAATTGCTTCTCTTGCCACAATGTGTTCAGGTCTATTGCATAGCTGGGTTGATTCACCCAGGGATCACGAGTGTGTGAACTGACGGGGTGGTATGACTTGAATGATGTGGAAAACGGCCTAAAACACCCAAAAATACCAACAAAACGACCTCCGAAAGCAGGACGGGCAATTGCTCCCTTTGTCACAGTGTGTTCAGTTCTATTGAGTAGCTGGGTTGAATCACCCAGGATGCATGAGTATGTGAACAGTAAGTGTGATTTGACATATATGATGTTGAAAACGGCGTAAAACACCCAACAATACAAACAGAACGATCTTTGAAATCATGATTAGCAATGGCTCCTCTTTCCACACTGTTTTCAGTCCTATTGCCTAGCTGGGTAGAATCATTAAAAAAAACATGAGTATGTGCAAACAAAACGACCATTGAAATCATGATTAGCAATGGCGTCTCTTTCCATACTGTTTTCAGCCTAATGCATAGCTGGGTTGATTCTACCAGGTCCCCTGAGTTTGTGAACTGTGAGAGTGATTGGACATAAATGCTGTTGAAAACGGCATCCTATAAACCCCAACAGTGCAATCACATTGACCTTTGAAAACATGATGAGAAATGGCTCCTTATACCACACTGTTTTCAGTCCTATCGCGTAGATGGGATGATTCACCTAGGAAGCATGTGTGTGTGAGCAGTGAGATGTATTTAACATAAATGCTGTTGAAAACGGCCTAAACCAACCAACAACGCAATCAAAACGACCTTTGAAAACACGATGAGCAATGGCTCCTGTTACCACACTGTTTTCAGTCATATTGCCTAGCTGGGTAGAATCACCCAAAAAACACGAGTATGTGCACTGTGATGGCAATTGGGCATACATGCTGTTGAAAACGGCCTAAAACCCCAACAATGCAAGCAAAACCACCTTGGAAAACATGATGAGCAATGGCTGGTTTTATCAAAATGTTTTCGATAGTTCATTTATAGGGAGTGTATGCATGTGGGAAAGGGGTTATGGGAAAATCGTTCACTGTACCGCCGAAAGGGATTTGACCTGCAGAGGTGCGAAGACCAGTGAACACAAACTCACCCTTCCTTTCTGACATGCAGATATTGTATGCCACTTTCAACACTTATTTAGTCATCCAACAACTCGCTTCCAAGATCAAAACCCATATCACAATGCAAACAAAACGACATTTTAAAGCATGGCGGGCAATTGCTTCTCTTGCCACAATGTGTTCAGGTATATTGCCTAGCTGGGTCGATTCACCCAGGGATCACGAGTGTGTGAACTGACGGGGTGGTATGACTTGAGTGATGTGGAAAACGGCCTAAAACACCCAAAAATACCAACAAAACGACCTCCGAAAGCAGGACGGGCAATTGCTCCCTTTGTCACAGTGTGTTCAGTACTATTGAGTAGCTGGGTTGAATCACCCAGGTCGCATGAGTATGTGAACAGTAAGTGTGATTTGACATATATGATGTTGAAAACGGCGTAAAACACCCAACAATACAAACAAAACGATCTTTGAAATCATGATTAGCAATGGCTCCCATTTCCGCACTGTTTTCAGACCTATTGCCTAGCTGGGTAGAATCATTCAAAGAACATGAGTATGTGCAAACAAAACGACATTTTAAAGCATGGCGGGCAATTGCTTCTCTTGCCACAATGTGTTCAGGTATATTGCATAGCTGGGTTGATTCACCCAGGGATCACGAGTGTGTGAACTGACGGGGTGGTATGACTGGAATGATGTTGAAAACGGCCTGAAACACCCAACAATACAAACAAAACGACCTCTGAAAGCAGGGCGGGCAATTGCTCCCGTTGTCACAGTGTGTTCAGTACTATTGAGTAGCTGGATTGAATCACCCAGGTCGCATGAGTATGTGAACAGTGCGGGTGATCTGACATATATGATGTTGAAACCGGCGTAAAACACCCGACAATACAAACAAATTGACCTTTGAAATCATGACTAGCAATGGCTCCTCTTTCCATCACTGTTTTCAGTCTTAACGCATAGCTGGGTTGATTCTCCCAGGTCCCATGAGTTTGTGAACTGTGAGAGTGATTGGACATAAATGCTGTTGAAAACGGCCTCCCATAAACCCCAACAATGCAATCGCATTGACCTTTGAAAACGTGATGAGCAATGGCTCCTTATACCCCACTGTTTTCAGTCCTATCGCGTAGATGGGTTGATTCACCCAGGAAGCACGTGTGTGTGAGCAGTGAGGTGTATTTAACATAAATGCTGTTGAAAACGGCCTAAACCAACCAACAACGCAATCAAAACGACCTTTGAAAACACGATGAGCAATGGCTCCTGTTACCACACTGTTTTCAGTCATATTGCCTAGCTGGGTAGAATCACCCAAAAAACACGAGTATGTGCACTGTGATGGCAATTGGGCATACATGCTGTTGAAAACGGCCTAAAACCCCAACAATGCAAGCAAAACCACCTTGGAAAACATGATGAGCAGTGGCTGGTTTTATCACAATGTTTTCGATAGTTCATTTATAGGGAGTGTATGCATGTGGGAAAGGGGTTATGGGAAAATCGTTCACTGTACCGCCGAAAGGGATTTGACCTGCAGAGGTGCGAAGACCAGTGAACACAGACTCACCCTTCCTTTATGACATGCAGATATTGTATGCCACTTTCAACACTTATTTAGTCATCCAACAACTCGCTTCCAAGATCAAAACCCATATCACAATGCAAACAAAACGACATTTTAAAGCATGGCGGGCAATTGCTTCTCTTGCCACAATGTGTTCAGGTCTATTGCATAGCTGGGTCGATTCACCCAGGGATCACGAGTGTGTGAACTGACGGGGTGGTATGACTTGAGTGATGTGGAAAACGGCCTAAAACACCCAAAAATACCAACAAAACGACCTCCGAAAGCAGGACGGGCAATTGCTCCCTTTGTCACAGTGTGTTCAGTACTATTGAGTAGCTGGGTTGAATCACCCAGGACGCATGAGTATGTGAACAGTAAGTGTGATCTGACATATATGATGTTGAAAACGGCGTAAAACACCCAACAATACAAACAAAACGATCTTTGAAATCATGATTAGCAATGGCTCCCATTTCCGCACTGTTTTCAGACCTATTGCCTAGCTGGGTAGAATCATTCAAAAAACATGAGTATGTGCAAACAAAACGACATTTTAAAGCATGGCGGGCAATTGCTTCTCTTGCCACAATGTGTTCAGGTCTATTGCATAGCTGGGTTGATTCACCCAGGGATCACGAGTGTGTGAACTGACGGGGTGGTATGACTGGAATGATGTTGAAAACGGCCTGAAACACCCAACAATACAAACAAAACGACCTCTGAAAGCAGGGCGGGCAATTGCTCCCGTTGTCACAGTGTGTTCAGTACTATTGAGTAGCTGGATTGAATCACCCAGGTCGCATGAGTATGTGAACAGTGCGGGTGATCTGACATATATGATGTTGAAACCGGCGTAAAACACCCGACAATACAAACAAATTGACCTTTGAAATCATGACTAGCAATGGTTGAAAACACGATGATTAATGGCTCCTGTTACCACACTGTTTTTAGTCCTATTGCCTAGCTAGGTAGAATCACCAAAAAAACACGAGTGTGTGCACTGTGATGGCAATTGGGCATACATGCTGTTGAAAACGGCCTAAAACCCCAACAATGCAAGCAAAACGACCTTGGAAAACATGATGAGCAATAGCTGTTTTTATCACAACGTTTTCGATAGTTCATTTATAGGGAGTGTATGCATGTGGGAAAGGGGTTATGGGAAAATCGTTCACTGTACCGCCGAAAGGGATTTGACCTGCAGAGGTGCGAAGACCAGTGAACACAAACTCACCCTTCCTTTCTGACATGCAGATATTGTATGCCACTTTCAACACTTATTTATTCATGCAACAACTCGCTTCCAAGATCAAAACCCATACACAATGCAAACAAAACGACATATTAAAGCATGTCGGGCAATTGCTTCTCTTGCCACAATGTGTTCAGGTCTATTGCATAGCTGGGTTGATTCACCCAGGGATCACGAGTGTGTGAACTGACGGGGTGGTATGACTTGAATGATGTGGAAAACGGCCTAAAACACCCAAAAATACCAACAAAACGACCTCCGAAAGCAGGACGGGCAATTGCTCCCTTTGTCACAGTGTGTTCAGTTCTATTGAGTAGCTGGGTTGAATCACCCAGGATGCATGAGTATGTGAACAGTAAGTGTGATTTGACATATATGATGTTGAAAACGGCGTAAAACACCCAACAATACAAACAGAACGATCTTTGAAATCATGATTAGCAATGGCTCCTCTTTCCACACTGTTTTCAGTCCTATTGCCTAGCTGGGTAGAATCATTAAAAAAAACATGAGTATGTGCAAACAAAACGACCATTGAAATCATGATTAGCAATGGCGTCTCTTTCCATACTGTTTTCAGCCTAATGCATAGCTGGGTTGATTCTACCAGGTCCCCTGAGTTTGTGAACTGTGAGAGTGATTGGACATAAATGCTGTTGAAAACGGCATCCTATAAACCCCAACAGTGCAATCGCATTGACCTTTGAAAACATGATGAGAAATGGCTCCTTATACCACACTGTTTTCAGTCCTATCGCGTAGATGGGATGATTCACCCAGGAAGCACGTGTGTGTGAGCAGTGAGGTGTATTTAACATAAATGCTGTTGAAAACGGCCTAAACCAACCAACAACGCAATCAAAACGACCTTTGAAAACACGATGAGCAATGGCTCCTGTTACCACACTGTTTTCAGTCATATTGCCTAGCTGGGTAGAATCACCCAAAAAACACGAGTATGTGCACTGTGATGGCAATTGGGCATACATGCTGTTGAAAACGGCCTAAAACCCCAACAATGCAAGCAAAACCACCTTGGAAAACATGATGAGCAATGGCTGGTTTTATCAAAATGTTTTCGATAGTTCATTTATAGGGAGTGTATGCATGTGGGAAAGGGGTTATGGGAAAATCGTTCACTGTACCGCCGAAAGGGATTTGACCTGCAGAGGTGCGAAGACCAGTGAACACAAACTCACCCTTCCTTTCTGACATGCAGATATTGTATGCCACTTTCAACACTTATTTAGTCATCCAACAACTCGCTTCCAAGATCAAAACCCATATCACAATGCAAACAAAACGACATTTTAAAGCATGGCGGGCAATTGCTTCTCTTGCCACAATGTGTTCAGGTATATTGCCTAGCTGGGTCGATTCACCCAGGGATCACGAGTGTGTGAACTGACGGGGTGGTATGACTTGAGTGATGTGGAAAACGGCCTAAAACACCCAAAAATACCAACAAAACGACCTCCGAAAGCAGGACGGGCAATTGCTCCCTTTGTCACAGTGTGTTCAGTACTATTGAGTAGCTGGGTTGAATCACCCAGGTCGCATGAGTATGTGAACAGTAAGTGTGATTTGACATATATGATGTTGAAAACGGCGTAAAACACCCAACAATACAAACAAAACGATCTTTGAAATCATGATTAGCAATGGCTCCCATTTCCGCACTGTTTTCAGACCTATTGCCTAGCTGGGTAGAATCATTCAAAGAACATGAGTATGTGCAAACAAAACGACATTTTAAAGCATGGCGGGCAATTGCTTCTCTTGCCACAATGTGTTCAGGTATATTGCATAGCTGGGTTGATTCACCCAGGGATCACGAGTGTGTGAACTGACGGGGTGGTATGACTGGAATGATGTTGAAAACGGCCTGAAACACCCAACAATACAAACAAAACGACCTCTGAAAGCAGGGCGGGCAATTGCTCCCGTTGTCACAGTGTGTTCAGTACTATTGAGTAGCTGGATTGAATCACCCAGGTCGCATGAGTATGTGAACAGTGCGGGTGATCTGACATATATGATGTTGAAACCGGCGTAAAACACCCGACAATACAAACAAATTGACCTTTGAAATCATGACTAGCAATGGCTCCTCTTTCCATCACTGTTTTCAGTCTTAACGCATAGCTGGGTTGATTCTCCCAGGTCCCATGAGTTTGTGAACTGTGAGAGTGATTGGACATAAATGCTGTTGAAAACGGCCTCCCATAAACCCCAACAATGCAATCGCATTGACCTTTGAAAACGTGATGAGCAATGGCTCCTTATACCCCACTGTTTTCAGTCCTATCGCGTAGATGGGTTGATTCACCCAGGAAGCACGTGTGTGTGAGCAGTGAGGTGTATTTAACATAAATGCTGTTGAAAACGGCCTAAACCAACCAACAACGCAATCAAAACGACCTTTGAAAACACGATGAGCAATGGCTCCTGTTACCACACTGTTTTCAGTCATATTGCCTAGCTGGGTAGAATCACCCAAAAAACACGAGTATGTGCACTGTGATGGCAATTGGGCATACATGCTGTTGAAAACGGCCTAAAACCCCAACAATGCAAGCAAAACCACCTTGGAAAACATGATGAGCAGTGGCTGGTTTTATCACAATGTTTTCGATAGTTCATTTATAGGGAGTGTATGCATGTGGGAAAGGGGTTATGGGAAAATCGTTCACTGTACCGCCGAAAGGGATTTGACCTGCAGAGGTGCGAAGACCAGTGAACACAGACTCACCCTTCCTTTATGACATGCAGATATTGTATGCCACTTTCAACACTTATTTAGTCATCCAACAACTCGCTTCCAAGATCAAAACCCATATCACAATGCAAACAAAACGACATTTTAAAGCATGGCGGGCAATTGCTTCTCTTGCCACAATGTGTTCAGGTCTATTGCATAGCTGGGTCGATTCACCCAGGGATCACGAGTGTGTGAACTGACGGGGTGGTATGACTTGAGTGATGTGGAAAACGGCCTAAAACACCCAAAAATACCAACAAAACGACCTCCGAAAGCAGGACGGGCAATTGCTCCCTTTGTCACAGTGTGTTCAGTACTATTGAGTAGCTGGGTTGAATCACCCAGGACGCATGAGTATGTGAACAGTAAGTGTGATCTGACATATATGATGTTGAAAACGGCGTAAAACACCCAACAATACAAACAAAACGATCTTTGAAATCATGATTAGCAATGGCTCCCATTTCCGCACTGTTTTCAGACCTATTGCCTAGCTGGGTAGAATCATTCAAAAAACATGAGTATGTGCAAACAAAACGACATTTTAAAGCATGGCGGGCAATTGCTTCTCTTGCCACAATGTGTTCAGGTCTATTGCATAGCTGGGTTGATTCACCCAGGGATCACGAGTGTGTGAACTGACGGGGTGGTATGACTGGAATGATGTTGAAAACGGCCTGAAACACCCAACAATACAAACAAAACGACCTCTGAAAGCAGGGCGGGCAATTGCTCCCGTTGTCACAGTGTGTTCAGTACTATTGAGTAGCTGGATTGAATCACCCAGGTCGCATGAGTATGTGAACAGTGCGGGTGATCTGACATATATGATGTTGAAACCGGCGTAAAACACCCGACAATACAAACAAATTGACCTTTGAAATCATGACTAGCAATGGCTCCTCTTTCCATCACTGTTTTCAGTCTTAACGCATAGCTGGGTTGATTCTCCCAGGTCCCATGAGTTTGTAAACTGTGAGAGTGATTGGACATAAATGCTGTTGAAAACGGCCTCCCATAAACCCCAACAATGCAATCGCATTGACCTTTGAAAACGTGATGAGCAATGGCTCCTTATACCCCACTGTTTTCAGTCCTATCGCGTAGATGGGTTGATTCACCCAGGAAGCACGTGTGTGTGAGCAGTGAGGTGTATTTAACATAAATGCTGTTGAAAACGGCCTAAACCAACCAACAACGCAATCAAAACGACCTTTGAAAACACGATGAGCAATGGCTCCTGTTACCACACTGTTTTCAGTCATATTGCCTAGCTGGGTAGAATCACCCAAAAAACACGAGTATGTGCACTGTGATGGCAATTGGGCATACATGCTGTTGAAAACGGCCTAAAACCCCAACAATGCAAGCAAAACCACCTTGGAAAACATGATGAGCAATGGCTGGTTTTATCACAATGTTTTCGATAGTTCATTTATAGGGAGTGTATGCATGTGGGAAAAGGGTTATGGGAAAATCGTTCACTGTACCGCCGAAAGGGATTTGACCTGCAGAGGTGCGAAGACCAGTGAACACAGACTCACCCTTCCTTTATGACATGCAGATATTGTATGCCACTTTCAACACTTATTTAGTCATCCAACAACTCGCTTCCAAGATCAAAACCCATATCACAATGCAAACAAAACGACATTTTAAAGCATGGCGGGCAATTGCTTCTCTTGCCACAATGTGTTCAGGTCTATTGCATAGCTGGGTCGATTCACCCAGGGATCACGAGTGTGTGAACTGACGGGGTGGTATGACTTGAGTGATGTGGAAAACGGCCTAAAACACCCAAAAATACCAACAAAACGACCTCCGAAAGCAGGACGGGCAATTGCTCCCTTTGTCACAGTGTGTTCAGTACTATTGAGTAGCTGGGTTGAATCACCCAGGACGCATGAGTATGTGAACAGTAAGTGTGATCTGACATATATGATGTTGAAAACGGCGTAAAACACCCAACAATACAAACAAAACGATCTTTGAAATCATGATTAGCAATGGCTCCCATTTCCGCACTGTTTTCAGACCTATTGCCTAGCTGGGTAGAATCATTCAAAAAACATGAGTATGTGCAAACAAAACGACATTTTAAAGCATGGCGGGCAATTGCTTCTCTTGCCACAATGTGTTCAGGTCTATTGCATAGCTGGGTTGATTCACCCAGGGATCACGAGTGTGTGAACTGACGGGGTGGTATGACTGGAATGATGTTGAAAACGGCCTGAAACACCCAACAATACAAACAAAACGACCTCTGAAAGCAGGGCGGGCAATTGCTCCCGTTGTCACAGTGTGTTCAGTACTATTGAGTAGCTGGATTGAATCACCCAGGTCGCATGAGTATGTGAACAGTGCGGGTGATCTGACAAATATGATGTTGAAACCGGCGTAAAACACCCGACAATACAAACAAATTGACCTTTGAAATCATGACTAGCAATGGCTCCTCTTTCCATCACTGTTTTCAGTCTTAACGCATAGCTGGGTTGATTCTCCCAGGTCCCATGAGTTTGTAAACTGTGAGAGTGATTGGACATAAATGCTGTTGAAAACGGCCTCCCATAAACCCCAACAATGCAATCGCATTGACCTTTGAAAACGTGACGAGCAATGGCTCCTTATACCCCACTGTTTTCAGTCCTATCGCGTAGATGGGTTGATTCACCCAGGAAGCACGTGTGTGTGAGCAGTGAGGTGTATTTAACATAAATGCTGTTGAAAACGGCCTAAACCAACCAACAACGCAATCAAAACGACCTTTGAAAACACGATGAGCAATGGCTCCTGTTACCACACTGTTTTCAGTCATATTGCCTAGCTGGGTAGAATCACCCAAAAAACACGAGTATGTGCACTGTGATGGCAATTGGGCATACATGCTGTTGAAAACGGCCTAAAACCCCAACAATGCAAGCAAAACCACCTTGGAAAACATGATGAGCAATGGCTGGTTTTATCACAATGTTTTCGATAGTTCATTTATAGGGAGTGTATGCATGTGGGAAAGGGGTTATGGGAAAATCGTTCACTGTACCGCCGAAAGGGATTTGACCTGCAGAGGTGCGAAGACCAGTGAACACAAACTCACCCTTCCTTTTCTGACATGCAGATATTGTATGCCACTTTCAACACTTATTTAGTCATCCAACAACTCGCTTCCAAGATCAAAACCCATATCACAATGCAAACAAAACGACATTTTAAAGCATGGCGGGCAATTGCTTCTCTTGCCACAATGTGTTCAGGTCTATTGCATAGCTGGGTCGATTCACCCAGGGATCACGAGTGTGTGAACTGACGGGGTGGTATGACTTGAGTGATGTGGAAAACGGCCTAAAACACCCAAAAATACCAACAAAACGACCTCCGAAAGCAGGACGGGCAATTGCTCCCTTTGTCACAGTGTGTTCAGTACTATTGAGTAGCTGGGTTGAATCACCCAGGACGCATGAGTATGTGAACAGTAAATGTGATTTGACATATATGATGTTGAAAACGGCGTAAAACACCCAACAATACAAACAAAACGATCTTTGAAATCATGATTAGCAATGGCTCCCATTTCCGCACTGTTTTCAGACCTATTGCCTAGCTGGGTAGAATCATTCAAAAAACATGAGTATGTGCAAACAAAACGACATTTTAAAGCATGGCGGGCAATTGCTTCTCTTGCCACAATGTGTTCAGGTCTATTGCATAGCTGGGTTGATTCACCCAGGGATCACGAGTGTGTGAACTGACGGGGTGGTATGACTGGAATGATGTTGAAAACGGCCTGAAACACCCAACAATACAAACAAAACGACCTCTGAAAGCAGGGCGGGCAATTGCTCCCGTTGTCACAGTGTGTTCAGTACTATTGAGTAGCTGGATTGAATCACCCAGGTCGCATGAGTATGTGAACAGTGCGGGTGATCTGACATATATGATGTTGAAACCGGCGTAAAACACCCGACAATACAAACAAGTTGACCTTTGAAATCATGACTAGCAATGGCTCCTCTTTCCATCACTGTTTTCAGTCTTAACGCATAGCTGGGTTGATTCTCCCAGGTCCCATGAGTTTGTGAACTGTGAGAGTGATTGGACATAAATGCTGTTGAAAACGGCCTCCCATAAACCCCAACAATGCAATCGCATTGACCTTTGAAAACGTGATGAGCAATAGCTCCTTATACCCCACTGTTTTCAGTCCTATCGCGTAGATGGGTTGATTCACCCAGGAAGCACGTGTGTGTGAGCAGTGAGGTGTATTTAACATAAATGCTGTTGAAAACGGCCTAAACCAACCAACAACGCAATCAAAACGACCTTTGAAAACACGATGAGCAATGGCTCCTGTTACCACACTGTTTTCAGTCATATTGCCTAGCTGGGTAGAATCACCCAAAAAACACGAGTATGTGCACTGTGATGGCAATTGGGCATACATGCTGTTGAAAACGGCCTAAAACCCCAACAATGCAAGCAAAACCACCTTGGAAAACATGATGAGCAATGGCTGGTTTTATCACAATGTTTTCGATAGTTCATTTATAGGGAGTGTATGCATGTGGGAAAGGGGTTATGGGAAAATCGTTCACTGTACCGCCGAAAGGGATTTGACCTGCAGAGGTGCGAAGACCAGTGAACACAAACTCACCCTTCCTTTTCTGACATGCAGATATTGTATGCCACTTTCAACACTTATTTAGTCATCCAACAACTCGCTTCCAAGATCAAAACCCATATCACAATGCAAACAAAACGACATTTTAAAGCATGGCGGGCAATTGCTTCTCTTGCCACAATGTGTTCAGGTCTATTGCATAGCTGGGTCGATTCACCCAGGGATCACGAGTGTGTGAACTGACGGGGTGGTATGACTTGAGTGATGTGGAAAACGGCCTAAAACACCCAAAAATACCAACAAAACGACCTCCGAAAGCAGGACGGGCAATTGCTCCCTTTGTCACAGTGTGTTCAGTACTATTGAGTAGCTGGGTTGAATCACCCAGGACGCATGAGTATGTGAACAGTAAATGTGATTTGACATATATGATGTTGAAAACGGCGTAAAACACCCAACAATACAAACAAAACGATCTTTGAAATCATGATTAGCAATGGCTCCCATTTCCGCACTGTTTTCAGACCTATTGCCTAGCTGGGTAGAATCATTCAAAAAACATGAGTATGTGCAAACAAAACGACATTTTAAAGCATGGCGGGCAATTGCTTCTCTTGCCACAATGTGTTCAGGTCTATTGCATAGCTGGGTTGATTCACCCAGGGATCACGAGTGTGTGAACTGACGGGGTGGTATGACTGGAATGATGTTGAAAACGGCCTGAAACACCCAACAATACAAACAAAACGACCTCTGAAAGCAGGGCGGGCAATTGCTCCCGTTGTCACAGTGTGTTCAGTACTATTGAGTAGCTGGATTGAATCACCCAGGTCGCATGAGTATGTGAACAGTGCGGGTGATCTGACATATATGATGTTGAAACCGGCGTAAAACACCCGACAATACAAACAAATTGACCTTTGAAATCATGACTAGCAATGGCTCCTCTTTCCATCACTGTTTTCAGTCTTAACGCATAGCTGGGTTGATTCTCCCAGGTCCCATGAGTTTGTGAACTGTGAGAGTGATTGGACATAAATGCTGTTGAAAACGGCCTCCCATAAACCCCAACAATGCAATCGCATTGACCTTTGAAAACGTGATGAGCAATGGCTCCTTATACCCCACTGTTTTCAGTCCTATCGCGTAGATGGGTTGATTCACCCAGGAAGCACGTGTGTGTGAGCAGTGAGGTGTATTTAACATAAATGCTGTTGAAAACGGCCTAAACCAACCAACAACGCAATCAAAACGACCTTTGAAAACACGATGAGCAATGGCTCCTGTTACCACACTGTTTTCAGTCATATTGCCTAGCTGGGTAGAATCACCCAAAAAACACGAGTATGTGCACTGTGATGGCAATTGGGCATACATGCTGTTGAAAACGGCCTAAAACCCCAACAATGCAAGCAAAACCACCTTGGAAAACATGATGAGCAATGGCTGGTTTTATCACAATGTTTTCGATAGTTCATTTATAGGGAGTGTATGCATGTGGGAAAGGGGTTATGGGAAAATCGTTCACTGTACCGCCGAAAGGGATTTGACCTGCAGAGGTGCGAAGACCAGTGAACACAAACTCACCCTTCCTTTTCTGACATGCAGATATTGTATGCCACTTTCAACACTTATTTAGTCATCCAACAACTCGCTTCCAAGATCAAAACCCATATCACAATGCAAACAAAACGACATTTTAAAGCATGGCGGGCAATTGCTTCTCTTGCCACAATGTGTTCAGGTCTATTGCATAGCTGAGTCGATTCACCCAGGGATCACGAGTGTGTGAACTGACGGGGTGGTATGACTTGAGTGATGTGGAAAACGGCCTAAAACACCCAAAAATACCAACAAAACGACCTCCGAAAGCAGGACGGGCAATTGCTCCCTTTGTCACAGTGTGTTCAGTACTATTGAGTAGCTGGGTTGAATCACCCAGGACGCATGAGTATGTGAACAGTAAATGTGATTTGACATATATGATGTTGAAAACGGCGTAAAACACCCAACAATACAAACAAAACGATCTTTGAAATCATGATTAGCAATGGCTCCCATTTCCGCACTGTTTTCAGACCTATTGCCTAGCTGGGTAGAATCATTCAAAAAACATGAGTATGTGCAAACAAAACGACATTTTAAAGCATGGCGGGCAATTGCTTCTCTTGCCACAATGTGTTCAGGTCTATTGCATAGCTGGGTTGATTCACCCAGGGATCACGAGTGTGTGAACTGACGGGGTGGTATGACTGGAATGATGTTGAAAACGGCCTGAAACACCCAACAATACAAACAAAACGACCTCTGAAAGCAGGGCGGGCAATTGCTCCCGTTGTCACAGTGTGTTCAGTACTATTGAGTAGCTGGATTGAATCACCCAGGTCGCATGAGTATGTGAACAGTGCGGGTGATCTGACATATATGATGTTGAAACCGGCGTAAAACACCCGACAATACAAACAAATTGACCTTTGAAATCATGACTAGCAATGGCTCCTCTTTCCATCACTGTTTTCAGTCTTAACGCATAGCTGGGTTGATTCTCCCAGGTCCCATGAGTTTGTGAACTGTGAGAGTGATTGGACATAAATGCTGTTGAAAACGGCCTCCCATAAACCCCAACAATGCAATCGCATTGACCTTTGAAAACGTGATGAGCAATGGCTCCTTATACCCCACTGTTTTCAGTCCTATCGCGTAGATGGGTTGATTCACCCAGGAAGCACGTGTGTGTGTGAGCAGTGAGGTGTATTTAACATAAATGCTGTTGAAAACGGCCTAAACCAACCAACAACGCAATCAAAACGACCTTTGAAAACACGATGAGCAATGGCTCCTGTTACCACACTGTTTTCAGTCATATTGCCTAGCTGGGTAGAATCACCCAAAAAACACGAGTGTGTGCACTGTGATGGCAATTGGGCATACATGCTGTTAAAAACGGCCTAAAACCCCAACAATGCAAGCAAAACCACCTTGGAAAACATGATGAGCAATGGCTGGTTTTATCACAATGTTTTCGATAGTTCATTTATAGGGAGTGTATGCATGTGGGAAAGGGGTTATGGGAAAATCGTTCACTGTACCGCCGAAAGGGATTTGACCTGCAGAGGTGCGAAGACCAGTGAACACAAACTCACCCTTCCTTTTCTGACATGCAGATATTGTATGCCACTTTCAACACTTATTTAGTCATCCAACAACTCGCTTCCAAGATCAAAACCCATATCACAATGCAAACAAAACGACATTTTAAAGCATGGCGGGCAATTGCTTCTCTTGCCACAATGTGTAGAAGAAACTCTCGTCTATCCGACCATACCATCGGTTTGGCTAAGATCACTATATTCAAGAAAAAGACCAGGGCCCATTCGCATATTTTGCCATACCGGTCTCACACGAGTACTAATTAACTTCAGTGTAAATCAAATCGCGTTCAAATACCCCTTGCAAATCTTTATATAAACTTCAATGTCAAATATACAATGTCGGTTGTCTCTCTCGTTTACCCTGTCCTGCGTACCATTCCATTTATCCATCTCCTACATATAGACATAAATACACATATACATATGTATATATAAATAAATAATAATATACACATATACATATGTATATATAAATAAATAATAATTTACAATTAACAAATCACAAGTAAGCGGGGCATCAAACACATTTTAACAATAAGCTATAAATAGACAAATTGGTTTTTTTGTATGTCTATCGATTTTTCACTACGTGTCATCTATAAAAGATGTACCAAACACTGTACCATGAACAGTACATGCACAGTCTTTTCCTAGAACTATCAGGGACTGGAACCCCCTTCCTCCGGACCTTGCGCAGATCACGTCTGTAGACTGATTTAAGTCCCGTCTGCAGTCATACACAGCCTAAACTAACACAAATGTTTTTTATTTCATTTTTATTTGTAAATATGCCTAATTGGCTGTTTTTACTATTTTGATGGCCTCACTTGCCTGCGATGCATTAAGCCCTAGTCAGTAACAAAGTAGAAGAAGAGGTCTCTACATAATCAAATGTTGGATGAGAGCGCTTTGTAACGTTACTGTATGTTACTATTCCGTTCTTAGCAGCACGTTATGAGTTGTTTATGGCTGTAGTGAACACTAGAAAATTCATTTTTAAATACTTTTGCAGAAATGTTTCTTGGATGCTTTCTTAAACTAATTATTCCCCCAAGCCATGTTAATAAGTCGAAATCATGGTCGCTAGGCTATGCTATTTTGCATTATATGGCAGTAGTGATTCAATTTTGACAATATGATAGCTACTGTTGCTGGTTGTACGTGCTTCTGTGCTGTGGAAATAAATATGACAAATGTGTAATCAATATTTCAATGTGACGAAATGTTATCATACCGTTGTACACGGTAGTTTGCACACTTAAGGCGAATACAACATTAACTGAATTATTATATACGTGATGAAATGTTATCATACCTTTATACACGGTATCTTGCACACATAACCCACTTATGCGAACATTTTGTACAATTTAAAAATTCAAAGAGTGGCTGCTGTCTAATCTAAAAATTGCTTCCGTTCGAAAGTATAAATACGTTGGCAAATGCCAGCGTTGACTTAACGTAACGAAATAATAATCATGAATTGAAACCTTAAAACTAACACTTAAGGCGAAAATGTACCGAATATAATAAAAATGATATTAATAATAAACATTGGTTGTCGTTAAATATCCAATATTATTTTTAATTTGGAAATGAATGTCTTTTTAGAAAAGCATTATTTTATTTATTATATACAACACATCGAAGATCACAAATAAAACGTCTGCTTACGAAACGCAAATTTCAACAATAATATTATCATTGCGAAGTTATGGACACGGTTGCCCGATTTGCTTGCTTCCGTGACAACTGACTCAGACAGGAAAGAAAAGGAATGAACTTAAATGTCACAAAGTTACCATAACTGTAAAGTCTCACTTAAGGCAGCTTTTAATAACAACACTATTGTAATAAGTAATAGTGACTGCTGGTTGATGTACATAACTCTGTGCTATGGAAATAAATAAATGTTTAAATGTGATGAATGTTACACACATAGACCACTTATGCGAACATGCTGTATAATTTAAAATGTCAAAGAGTGGCTGCTATCTAACCTAAACTGTGCTTCCGTTTGAAAGTATAGATAATTTGGCAAATGCTAGCATTGAACGTAACGGAGTAATAATCATAACTTGAAACCACAAAACTTACACTTAAGGCGAAAATGTACCGAATAATAATAATAATAATAATAATAACTAGAATTGTTTTTGCAAAAAACAGATGTCTCCCCCTCAAATATATGTCAAAATCGTTCAAAACATTCCAATCTATAAAGCAGACAATGTGTTCTGAACATCGCCTTGATGAGGTGAACATTTGACCCAAGTTTCATGAACATCCTTCAAGCCGTCTTGGAGATATGGAGCGGACACAATTTGGGACGGACAGACGGACAGACAGATAGACAGACAGTCGAGACATGGGTTATGCACATCGCCTTGATGAGGTGAACATGTGACCCAAGTTTCATGAAAATCCTTCAAGCCGTCTTGGAGATATGGAGCGGACACGATTTGGGACAGACAGACGGACAGACAGTCGAGACATGGGTTCTGCACATCGCCTTGATGAGGTGAACATGTGACCCAAGTTTCATGAAAATCCTTCAAGCCGTCTTGGAGATATGGAGCGGACACGATTTGGGACAGACAGACGGACAGACGGACAGACAGACAGACAGACAGACAGACAGACAGACAGACAGACAGACAGACTGACAGACGAGACATGGGTTCTGCACATCGCCTTGATGAGGTGAACATTTGACCCAATTTTCATGAAAATCCTTTAAGCCGTCTTGGAGATATGGAGCGGACACGATTTGGGACGGACAGACGGACGGACAGACAGACAGTCGAGGCATGGGTTCTGCACATCGCCTTGATGAGGTGAACATGTAACCCAAGTTTCATGAAAATCCTTCAAGCCGTCTTGGAAATATGGAGTGGACACGATTTGGGACAGACAGACGGACAGACAGACAGACAGACAGACAGACAGACAATCGAGATATGGATTCTGTGCATCGCCTTGATGAGGTGAACATGTGACCCAAGTTTCATGAAAATCCTTCAAGCCGTCTTGGAGATACGGAGCGGACACGATTTGGGACGGACATACAAACAGACAGACAGATGATGAACTGCATTAAAATATATAATATATTGTAACACAAATGCCGTACATTGACTAACCGAAACCAACTTTTAACAAGAATACTATTACTATTGGCAACGTGATAGCTGCTCTTGCTGGTTGTACGTGCTTCTGTGTTGTGGAAATAAATATGACAATGTGACATAGGTAATCAATATTTCAATGTCACGAAATGTTATCATACTATTATACACGGTAGTTTGCACATTTAAGGCGAATACAATATTAACTGAATTGTTATATATATAATACATTGTAACAGAGAAGCCGCACATTTTCTAACTAATGGCAGCTTTTAATAATAACACTGTTGCTATTGACAAGTAATAGCTACTGTTGGTTGCGGTACGTACTTATGAGCTATGGAAATAAATCAATGTTTAAATGTGATGAAACGTTATTATACCTTTATACACAGCATCTTGCACACATAACCCACTTATGGGAATATGCTATATAACTTTAAATGTCATGGAGTTGCTCCTGTCTAATCTAAACAATGCTTCCGTTTGAAAGTATAGATAATTTGGCAAATGCCAGCGCTGAACGTAACGGAATAATAATCATAATTTGAAACCACAAAACTAACAATTTGGGCGAAAATATGCCGAATATAATAAAAGTGACTAAGGGGTTCTTTATAAGCTGAAAATGAACGACTACCTGAACAATTAACTGCATTATTATATACAATACTTTGTAACACAAAGGCCGTACATTGGCTAACGGAAACGAACTTTTAACAAGAACACTACGTCACGAAATACTATCATACCTTTTTAGACGGTATTTTGCACACTTAAGGCGAATATACCATACGCTATGAATTAAAATGTCAAGGAGACGCTACTGTCTTATGTAGTACATGCTTCCGTATGAAAGTCTAACTAAAGGCAGCTTTTAATAACAACACTGCTACTTGGTCTGGATCACATCTGGTCATCACTGGCATCTGGTAGTGGGTTTGATCCTCACTGGCTTGTGCTAGTTGGTCTGAATCACAGCTGGTCATCAATGTCGTCTGCTAGTTTGTCTTGATCACATTATGATCATCAATGGCGTCTGGTAGTTAGTCTGGTCATTATTGTTGTCTAGTAGTTGGTCTGGTCATCAATGTCGTCTGCTAGTTGGTCTTGATCACATCTGGTCATTGTAGTTGATCTGGTCATCAATATCGTCTGGTAGTCGGTCTGTTCGTCACTGGTGTTTGCTAGTTGGTCTGGATCACATCTGGTCATCAATGGCGTCAATAGTACCCGAGCTCTCATTACTATGAACAATATGTGCGAGTTTGAAAACTGTGAACTGTGTCGTGTTAACAAAAACAGTTTACAAACGGATGGACGGACGTACAGACGCACGGATGGACGCCAGGAACAATGCCATCCCAAATACCTAAAAAGAGTAGCGTAGGAAAGTAAGGTCAAACATACTCATTTGATACATAATTCACTTTAATTAAGAGATAATTGCAGAAACGGTAGATGCTGTTTGTCTTCTATACAGAAAATCGTACAATAAACTTATCTAAGAAATATTCATTAAATAAAAAAAATCGTCATTATACTGGTTTTATAGTTAGAAACCGACTTGAGGAAAAATTTTAGCGACATGGGGGGAATCGTTTATTCGTCTTTACTTAAGGCGAAGCAATTAGGGAGGAAACTGTCTTAAAATTGGGTTTAGGGTGAAATTAGAAGGCCACAGTGATAGTGTATAAGGTGAAAAGGTCTGTAGTAAATTGATTCTCTAAATAACCTTACTAATTTTTCAAAAATAGTTCTTAGAAATAAGTTCGCCTTAAGTTATAGAAAAATGGCATTTCCCCTTAATGTAGGATCCATACTTATATATATATATATATATATAACTCCCAAAAAATTACTTCTTATCCCAAAATTATGATTCTAATATTTCAAGACAACCTTTGAACAGTTTTAAAACTTTTGACTATACTATCATAATTTTGAGATAAAATTAAAGTAATATGATTTCTTTCCAGTACAATTAACATTTAAATATTGATCTTGTATGCTTCATGTTTACAGGGTAGACTTTCAATTGACTGTTTTTCAACATTTACTGACAAAATAGTTTTGAACTATTTATTACTGACAAAATAGTTTTGAACTATTTATTACTGACAAAATAGTTTTGAACTATTTATTACTTACTTTGTTGTCACTATTAGCAATATTTGCTGAAGTTTCAACATTTCAAAGAAAATTGATCTCCTTCTGGAGCTTTAAAGCACAGTAAAAAAGAAAGCCTTAAATTTCCAACTTCTCGACTTAAACAAACAAACAAAGCCAAAGCCGTATACGTACAAAACATTTTTTACAGATGTCGCCCAATTATTTCTCCCGATGTAGTTTGCACCAGTACTTAATACATTGTACATGATGATCAATACATAAAGGAAGTCTGCCTCATTCACCTAATCAGTAACTGAAACGTGTATCTATTCAAGTTTTAAGCGATGAATTCAGTTTATGTTTGGTAGGTAAACGAACGAGTGAATGAATAGCTAGCTAAATACACGAAAAACATTAACGAAATTTCCGTTAACTTTTGGTCTACTCTCCAAGCAAAAGAAATGTGCCTGAATTAATTTAAAATATGTGTTTCTTTTTCACGACGTTCATTTTTGGTAGAGTTGCGCGCATGCGCAAAAACGAAACTATTGTTACAGGTTGAATTTTGAAGTCACGTGATGAAAATGCCCCAGAACACATACAAAAATAGAGCAAACAAATCAGACTGAATTACGAATACAAACATAAGCAAAAGTAAAATAAGTAAAATAAATTCACTTATTCTAGGTATCCAAATAAAATTACAAAGTCTCTTAATGTGTAAATATCATATTTAAGTGTACACAATTATTTAGATATCATTACGCCAATATAGCACTGCACCGCCCAATAACCCTAAATTGTAACCCTTTCTTCCCTCTCGGCAGAGATGTAAACATCCATTCGCCCGCTAGCATAAGCGAGTGACAAAATCAAATCTGTGCCACAATTATGACAGTTTTTTTTTATTTTAAATATATGAATAAATAGTGTTTAAGGAGTATTCTGCGATAGCTGCTAGCACTCACCGAAAGTCAACGATTAACGATGACTTTTGCATTTTGGATAGGTGCTTAAGACAAGGTCCGCGTTTAAATTCCCGACTTCTAAGAGCGTTTTCGGCTTTTGCAATCCAGTTACTCGAGTATAACATCTATAACATGCGCAATACACGACACGAGTAACCATTCACGAACGCCTAACCCCAGTCTTGTGTTGTTTACAAAATGGCGACCTTCTGTGCATCAGCCGTAGCCATCTTTGATCTCGTGATACCCGTCAAATAGTTGGGGTCGTTCTAGTGGAGTAGATGAGAGATTAAGCGCATGCGCAGTTCGCTTACTCGATACGTTCGACTTTCAACTCCAGTTACTCTCGTTACGCGAGTAAAGAAGTCGAACACGCTCTAAGAAAGAGATTTCATCAAATCATTTGAGCGCTTTAAATAACGACGATTGCGAGTCAAGGTCACAATACACCAAATAAATTCCTTCTTTGTTTACATGTACATCAACCAGCTTCAACCCTCGTTTATCACATTTACTAAGCGTTTCCCATGTAGAACACCATATATCATTGAAAAGAGATACTTCGTACCTTTAAAATAATCCATAGAAAATGTGGGGTCATGCATTATGCAAGAAAGAACTCGCTCTGTGAAGATGGGGACCGTCCTTTTTACCACAATCCAGCTAGGCTGAAAATGGGTTTCTACATACTCTACTTTCATTTTCACACAAGGTCAACATACCTAAAATGATCAAATCAAACAGTTCCAGTTCATCCTCTTCATATTTACAAAGAATTTACACCCATTGTCACATATCAAATGCAGTCTGGGCCAGATGTACAACCATTTCTAGGCAAACAAAGTTTTGTTTACGCACTACTGCACTGTAGATCAAAGCGGATGTATTTAGCGTAATTTGACCTCAATGTTCTAAACACTTGTTTATAAAGCGTTTAGAATACTTTGATTATAACAGGCAGAACGAATAAGGAACGAATAAATCTTGCCAGAAATCGATCATTTCTTTCGGCCAAAATCAAGTAAATGACCAGCGGATATTGGTTATTACAACATAACTGATTCATCCTTTTATTCTAAATTTGTATTTCACAGTTCAACATTTGATTTTGACAGTTTTGACGCTATTTGACCGTATTAGTTCGTTCGTAGTGTTGATTACTAACAGATGACTGAGTTGGTGATGGAAAGAACATTAAAGAGTTAAGTTAAGCTAAAAACATGCACAGGTAGGCGAGTGTCTCATTAGGATAAGTGCAACACTCAATTCCCAATACTGCTTGCCCTTTAACAAATCACAACCCACCCCACAATATTAAAACTCTGCAGCAGACGAATTAAAAAAAAATATGAGCAAAGATACAGAAAAATCACATTTATTGGAAGTGTAATCATCATTGAATGCAGTTGAAAACATTGTTGCAAAAGGAGAAATTGCTTGTTATGAGCAATTTCTTATTCTGCATCAATGTTTTCAAAAGTCGTCGGCAAATACGTATGCAAGTGGGAAAGGTTTAAATAAGAAACACTTTTTTTAAATGATAGTCAGTTGGCTATTCTAGTATATAATGTCCGTCTTAAATAATAATGACAAAACTTTCAAAAAATAAGAAAAAGACATTTTACAATTTAATTGAAAATATATTTAATTAATGTCGGGAAAGTATAGTTGTCCCTTTCCATGCTTTTTTTATGAGAGTTCAAATCACAGGAAACACTTTTGGGACAGAGTAACACATTGACACAATTTCAGATTTAGGCTTTGTTTCTGTCAAACTGCTGAAGAACACAACACTGAGACACACATTTTGATTGAAAAAAAAATAAAAATAAAGGAATAATTTTATTTATGATAAACAACATTACAATGATGGTGTAGACAATACATCAACAAAGCGTTTTTCAATTTGTACATTCATTGCACAGACCAAATTTTAGCAAGTTTGAAATTATGGACCTCTCAGCACATTTTTTTCTCAACTCATTACTTCTTGGCAGGATTCAATTTTCTCTTTAAACATCAAGTCAAGGGTAAAATATGATAACTTAAGTGGAAGTTTCAGTTGTTTCATTGGAGCACCACATGGGGGACTGTATGTCACCATTTATTTTTGCAATGTATGTAAATGATTTAGAGGACTACATGTCTCTAAATGAACTTGACGTCGTGGATATGGGCACGTTGTAATTGTATTTACTTCTATACGCGGACGATATAGTTTTATTTGCAGAAAGCGAGTGCAGTTTCAAAAATGTTCTTGAAATACGTTTTAGTTATTGCGAAAAATTGAAATTATCAGTAAATGTAAGAAAACAAACGTCATGATATTTAAAAAAAATGAAAAAATATCGAAAAAGTAGTTTTTAAATACTACGGTAATCCATAAGAAATAGTGAAACAATTTACATATTTAGGCATATCAATTTCTTCAGGAGGTTCCTTTCAACAAACTTTTGACTATAAAGGAGGGCAAGTTTTAAAAGTAGTCTGCTGCAGACTTGTTGTATGGGGGAAAGGGTTAAACAATGATTTAAGACAAATCTATATAAGAAAAAAATATTGGTCTAGGCCAAACATTCCTAAATTCATCAAACTCTTAACAAGCAATAACAAGAAAACATTATCCAAATTATGCATTTTTCTATATAAAAGTTTCGAAAAAAGAATGAAGTCACATGTATAATTATCTCATTTAAAATGTATGTATTTTATTGTTGTTAACTGTTTTTCAACATATAAAAACTAAATATGTATATATGTGTGTGAAATGTTTATCAAAGTTTATTCCCATTTTCGAGTTTTTCTTTTTAGTCCTATTCTTCTACGATACAGGGATAATGATTTTAAATCATTCCGAACCGAATGATATTTTCTCATTTAACTTTCACTAGACCAACAAGAAATGATGATCTTGGAAACATTTCATTCTGGCCTGATGCATCATTTCTTGTCTGCCATGGTGGAGATTTATTTAAAATAAATATTCATATATGCACTTCTGTATATCTCAGCCGAGCCCCGGTAGCTCAGTCGGTAGCGACGCGGGCTGTCAATCCAGGGGTTGTGAGTTCGAATCCCGGCTCGGCCAACTTTCTTTCCGACGATTGACAAAAGTCAATGCGACATGCGTCATTCGTCTTCCACCAATGGGCTAAGTCTATGTGGAAAAGCAGCCAGTTGCTTGGGAAGATTGTTGTGTGGAGTACTGGTGTGAGAAAACCAGGAAATGCATTAATAGGTGAACTGGCCGCCGTGATATAACTGAGAAATTGTTGAAAACGGCGTTAAACCCCAATCAATCAATCAATAAATCTGTATCTCTCCTTAAACGATCGCAATTCTACCGTCAGTACTTTCAGTACTTTGATTTGTTCACGTCACCATCTGACCTGACGTCAAAAGAGTTCACTGAAATATGGAGAAAATCTGGGTTAACACTCGTTTCATAATTTAACTTACTTATCGATAATGTATGAGACGGATAGTGACAGTATCTGCCCTGCCTTCGATCGGAACGAAGATCTTATCTACGTCCCTAGTTCAATAGACACTTAGATGTTACCGTTAAAAGTGGAGTTGTGCTCCATGAACACCAATGAACATCAACCCTAGCGTGTTTAGTTCAAGTTAAGTGTAACATCAATACGATCGATCTACTTGAATCACTATCTGCCCGTCGTCCATCTATCCGTACGTCGTAAACCTTTAGCTTCAAATAATACATCCGCCTAAACCACTAGGCCAATTTCAACCAAACTACACAGGGATGTTTGGTCCTCCGTAGATTGTTGAAGCCGTATTGATTGGTTAAAAACATGGCTGTCAGGTCCAGGGGCTAGCTATGAATGTTTCCTTTGGTTAATTTATGGTAAATTACGGCTTTCTGCAGCGTTTTTACAATGCCTTATTACAAATGATCATTTTTAATTTGTTGTTTTGTTTACAGTTTCATCTCGTTTTAACCGTTTCCCACTGGTTTAATGTCCTCGACATTACCATACGCACAAGTACAATGTTCTATCGTATCATCACTCAGGGGATCGACTTAATGTCTTTTCAGCCTCATCGCTTAAAGTACAGACAAATGCTGTTGTTGTTGCGTTCATAACGATATGTTTCAGAAAGATAACATCAGTATGTTCCTATGACTGCATTCAAAAGTCACTTAACATTTTTCTCGTTTCAAAAGAACGAAGTTGGTCTTCGGGGATAATTACTGAAACATATTGACTTTCGCAAAGCCTGTTTCTTTCTTAATGTGAATTGAACACATGCTAGTCTTTCTAAACAAAAAAAAGCAGGTGTGTGAATTAGGGCAACGTCATACTTTGAGACGAGCGAAGAAGATCCAGATCAGCCTGTTTTTCTTCATCAATTCCTAACCCGGAATATGTCGTATAACTGTATTGTATACAACCGGCATTTGTGGCTCGTTTTATGCAACGTCATTGTCGTGTTAAGAATGTCAGGTACGTTGCATATTAGTCTTTGTAAATAATGGTTTGCCTGTGTATGATGATATGACCGGTGATCGAGGACAACCAACATTAGTCAAATAATTACATGTATAGTCGAGCCTCTCAGTCGGTGGCGACGCTAGCTGTCAACACATGGGTTGTGAGTCCGAACCCCAGCTCGGTCAAGATTCTTTTAAACGTTTGCGAAATTCACGCTTACAAGCGTCCTTCGACTTTCACTAATGTGCTAACAGTATATGTGGAAAGTCGGGCAGATTTTTTAAACAATAGTGTGTAGAAACTGGTGTGGGAAGGCCAGGAAATGCATGAGTAGGTGAACTGGCCACAGTTATTGACTGAAAAAAATGTTGAATCCGGCATTAAACCCAATCAATCAATTTAAGTAAGGATATACCAGGGCACGAACGTTTTTAATCCAAATGGCGATTTGTTGAAATCTTACGTGACTAGTTTTCGAAAATTGCAGGGCCGGATCAGAATGCATGCATGTGCAAGCTGATATGGATCTGCACTCGTCTCACATATACTATGGTTGGATGTCGCAGAGCACAGCTCATAATTATCCATGCGGATGATATAGATGATATGTTACTTCATTATTTAGAAAACAGTACATTTCAAAGCATTTCACCTAGATTATTTAAAGTCTTATAATGTATTCAAAACATTTGTCAATTAGGTCATTTTAATATGCTGAAATGTTATTTATAAAACATTAGTTCAAAGACGTCAACTAAGTATAGCGCTACTGAAAATAATTTCAAAAAGCCCGTCTGATATGTCCTAGATGACTGATACGTGATAACCCATTTTTATTCAGTCCTTTAGGCTTCCAACCCATGAGGATATACTTTTATTTACACTGTTGACTGGCAGTAACACAACAGAGAAAAGAAACTTACAAAACCAACATACATACGAAAATACAATTTTTTCATAAGTATTCATAATTTTGCCTTCAACCGTCGTCAAAGTCGTCGCTTGAAAATGTTTGAAATATGAAAATACAGATATAACAACAACGTGGAAAAAAGGGAAAACGCCTGAAAACTGATATAAGTGACTTAGCCAGACATTTTTATCCTCGGTTGATCAGTGATCCGTTAATAGCATTTGAATTATTACTATGTTAAATGGTATGTACCATTTGATGTTTCAATTAGCCGAACCGTAATGGTGTTCAAAATCTCACCATAGTCTGGTAATGAAATATTTATTATTTGATGAATTGAAGCCTAGGAATTGTACTGACGCCTTTTTTTAGTCGCCGGGCAGAAGCCCGCGACTTATATTTGTAATAGGTTTTATGAAATGACATGGGAGAACGAGTTATTAGTAGAAGTTTTTTTTTTTTTAAATGTCTTGAACATATTACAATTGTGTTTGTTTAAAAACACTAAGTTATGACACATCTAAAATGAAATAAATAATCAGATGTTTTAAGTATTTGCAGATTCTTTATTTTGACTCGCATTTATGTTTTTTTGTCTTATTTACTAAGACAAAAGAGTCCCTGTTAGATTTGCTGCAGACTGTTATGTGTCAATATATAGATAAAAAAACACGTCGAATTCTCCTTTTAATAGCAATTTTAATTTACTGAATGTTATTTCCATGTTCAAAGAGTTGTCTTGGTTTGTGAAGAATTCATTTAATAGTGTTTATCCATGTATATCTTAAATATGAACTGTTTCTAAGCTAAAACTGTAGATCACGTGACTAGCGAATACCGACTGCGTAGATCAATCTCCTTTGCAGAGAGCCGTCCTTTACACTCACTTACAAATAGTCAATTATAGGTGATTTAAGATGTTTATTTGTTCGAAATAAATGAATAAAAGAACAAACTGAGATAAAACTGGTTTTCATTAAAATATGATCTTTAATGAACACTCTCTATAAAGAGAGCGTAAAGAACGACAATTCTGTGAAGAAGAATCGGGTATTTCGTACAAAATTATTTCGTCCTTGACACTTTTAAATGTGTCATTAGATTCCCTACAGGCATTTTGCTTGCGTTCTGCTTATTCTTATGCATAATTGACACAAGGGCGCTCATTATAATATAATTTTAAAACATGAGTAGTTTGTTATTTTCATTATAAAAAAAGGAAGGAAAGAATTACAATAATTAAACATGTAGGGCTCAGTTTATGTTCGAAATTAAATTTGAAATTATACAACAATTTCAATGAAATTTAACTGTTTATCTGATATTATATTTCGACGGTGGTCTGCTTCGTAAATATATTGGGACTACATTTTAACACTTGTCAAAGTATGATATAATTAGGATGCCAAGTTAAAAGAGAAAACACACGTCTTCAGCAATTTAACCCTTTACTCATTGTTTTAAAAGTAGATTGCTGCAAATGTCTCCAATGTTGAATTTAACACGGTAAAGGTAAAATGACGTGCTATTGCATACAAATCCTAAATTGTCTGTTTTGTGGTTTTAATGACAAATAATAAAATTCAAATATTCTGACAAACATCTTGAAATGTGTATGTGGAATTCACAAATCTTATAATTATGCCTTAATGAAAGCACTGTATACATATAAAGACTAATGATTGGCATGATTACTCATTTCCAAAACTGTTTATGATCAATAATTAGTTAGCTGTGTGTATGGTCAACCTACCTTAGAATGGAGATTGGTCATAAACAATGAAATGCTTCAAGTATATTTCAATGAAGGACATTCACTTCGTTGACCAAAAAGTAATGATACATTTTCACCTGACCCTACCCCTGATGTTCCAATATGAACCGCAGTTGATAACTACTGTTGTGCATAACTGCAGTATCGATTTCCGGCGACATTGACGCGTTGCATCAACTTTCTCTTGTTTACTCGGTTGTCAACCAAGTTGAAGTCACCTTTCTGTATAGAGTGGCGATATATCATATTCAGGTGTACGTGCGTTCGGGCTTCAACAAAGTTATACTCCGCTAAATAAATTTATTGACAGCTTCATTGGTATAATGTTTAGGTATATATGTTTATCGAGACGGTAGTTGAGAAAACTATTACTTTAACTAGTATATTGATTTTTTCCAAAAAGTAAAATAAGATAGAAAAAGAAACATATGTTCATAATATGTGATATTTGGTTTCGGAGGCTCATGTATAGAAAACGTACACTGATGTACTAGTATGCGACTATTATGTTCTCTCGGGCCGTGGTCACTTGAAAACCAGGTTTAGCCGCATTTTCGCGTTGTTTGATTAACAGTGTAACGTTACCGAACTAAACGGGATACAAAGTATGGAATCGTTTATATCGTACGTGCTTCTAACTCCAATGTTATATTACAGTTTATTCCATGGGTTCTCCGCTGCTGATACCAATCTCGTGTCATTTAAATATAGAAATGTGGCAAGTGCAAATGAACCTTTAGAATGCTTTACAATGACAAAACCTAATTTAGTACAATGTGCCGATCACTGTCTTAGACGCACGAACTGCTCTGCTGCTAAATTTAACCAGATTAATGGGCTGTGTATAGAATATGCAGATATCGAATCGCAACTACAAAGTTCTTCTACATTGAGTGACGTGTTAGTCGATATGAACAAATACAAATTGGTAAGTTTGAATGTGCCAAGATTTCATTTGCAGTTGTTTCGTTGTACATGTATGTATTTTGCAGACGTGGTGGGGTTTGCACCATGCACAGTTGTGGTTGTTTGTTGGCGTTGTTTATCCCCGCAATAGGCAATTTTGCCATTTGTCGAGCAGATATCGTCATGCACAATTGTATTGATGGGCGCTTTACGTGGTTCTCAACAACTGTTTAGTTATATCACGAGGCAATGTCACATTCCCTTGTGTTTCATGGCTTCAGGACTCCAGGGCTCCACTCAACAGCCTATATTGTTAGCCCATTGGTTGATGACGAATGACGCGTGATACATTGACATGTTCGCTGAGCTTTTATTTGAACTTACAACACCTTGCTTGATAGCCCGTATCACTTGTAACCGAGATACCGAGGCTCGGAATCTGGAAATATGACTTTGAAAATATGGTATAACTGAAATACCATTGTCATCATTCAATTCAAAATCTTCATCTAATATTATGCTCCCTGGACGTCATCAGCTAAACAGTTTCCGATTCAGACATACGCAATAATTAGACCTATGCAAATTCATATCTTAAGACAGGTAGGTAATCATTAGAAGATGTCGCCTTTTGAACCCGTGACATTGTAGACCTAGACGAAATGGATATAATGCTGTCAATAAATAACACTTATCTGTACACATATTGACATATTGACATACGCCCGATGATAAGTTGCGTATCATTACTGCTCACACATTTAATACTGCCGGAATATTTATCCGTTCATCTTCTGCGATGGTAGTGTTCTGAAATATATTCATCATAAAAGTCGTTACTTTGAATCATATGCTGCGAAATGCATGTGGCAGTTTGAATTGTGGAAAACTCGAAGGGTGTTCGTTGCATGGGCATCAACTAATTCCGCCCTTTGTTTTATTGGAACTACGTCCTTCTATGAACAAAATTGTTTTACTGTTTCAAAGGAAGAATCCAAACAAATTCTTGAATCGGCCTAATATTTTAAATACGGTTTAGAAACAAGAAATACCTATATAAACACTTTGAAAAATACTAATTAGGTTAACCTAACCGAACTATGTATATGTTATTGTTTATATATTATCAATCTTTCTTTCATAAACACGTTGCTTTTTGTTATTTGAAAGGTAACGTGTCATGTAAATATATGTTAACTTGTCTTTTATGACTTGAAACTGTATATTTTATGTTGATAACATGTTGTATTTGTCTTTGTTAACATTGCTGTGTTTTTAGACCAGAAGCTGTATTAGCTTATATGATGAGAAGCTGTATTGGCTTGTGTATTTGTCTTTGTTAAAATAATTGTGTTTTATGATTGGAAGCTGTTTTAGCTTATGTCAACAAAGTTTTGTATTTGTCTTTGTTAAAGTATGAGCTGCGTGTAGCGATTTAGGGTCTTTAAAACTCTTTCGGTGCCAAATTGTTTAACCCTTTCCCTCATGTAGACGCCTTCTGACGCCTCTGCAGCAGACGGCTTTTTAAAAATATAGTGACTAAAGAAGAAATTGCTCAAAACGAGCAATTTCTCATTTTGCCACAATGTTTTCTAATTTTAGTCATAGGTTATCCATTCAATTATAGAGATTTTCTACTTTTTGACAAAATATGTTCAAAGTCGTCTGCTGCAGAATTGTCGTATGAGGTAAAGGGTTAAGCAGACTCTTCCTTATTCAAAGACTGCGCGTCTCCATTTCTCTTGTAATGAGATTTTGGAATATTGTTATAAGTAAAAGGCCAACAATGCTGATTTCAGGTGAGACAGCTCGTTACCAGCTGACTCAACCGAATCTGTATTGTTTGCAAAAACCTCAATATTGCCTTCGACGCTGAAAGAGTAAACGGATCTGAGTTCAGTTAAGATGAAGGCAAGTCTGTACATCAGCACATTTACATCATCGGTCCGTCTGCATGTAATTAAGTCATACTGATGCATATTTAAAAAAAAAATTACTAGATGTGTATCTAAGCTAGTTCAATGGTAAGATAACTTTAAATGGTGTCATAAAGACCATGAATCGCCAGACGCCGATGACTTATTTTCAGGTCAGAGCAAACGATCCATGCAGGGATAAACCGTGTAGAACAGGCCAACAGTGCATACCAAACATAGGGTCTTACATATGCCAGGATTTGGGTATTTATTTATTTATTTATTGGGGTTTTACGCCGCTTTCAACATTATTTCAGTTATATCACGGCGACAGTTCACTTATTCATGATCGTAAACAAACCAGTACTAGGCTAGAAGATGTGCCTTGCCCAAGGGCACTCCACCATGACCGTAGTGCCGGACTTGGGTAATAAAGACTTAACATTATGTTTTATTTAGCTGTAAACGACATAAATCATACACGGCAAAACTGGCCACAGCTCGAATTTATGAAGATTCGAATAAATCATTTAACTCGATCAATTTCCCTCGAACGGATCTGTCTTTTGAAAACGGCGCAGCCGCAGTTCTGCTTGGTCATAAATGAGCGATAAATCAGAACTGCTGCGGTATTTTCTTGATATGATTTTATCGTCGTCTTGATTTTCACAATACACATTTAAGTATTAATGAACTATTAAGCTGCCAATTCGTAAATATATTAAGTATAATTATTGAAAATACTGATGACTCGAAGCAATTTATGGACCCCCTTCGATTTCGAGATTATCCCATTCTACTGTATGATACTTTCACACATACAAGACATGTGCAGAAAACGACTTTGAAAACATCTATGCGAAACTATAAAAAACATCTTTAGAAATAAAATGATTATTATTAACATGAGCTGAAGACAGTGTGACAAATGGAGACATTACTCGATTGCACTCGAAACATGAGTAGACACTGTACTTTCGTGAATGTAAATATTACCCGATCTCTCTATGTAACCCATGTATGACTGTACCGTGTCTACCATGTTCGAGTGCAGCGGACCGAATGATGTATTCCGGGATTTCGGTCAATTTATTCCGATTGGCGACAACAAGTTCAAAAATTGTTTATTGGCATATAAACATATGTGTGTTGCCAGTAACATTATACATATACATGTAGCGGAACTAAAGATAATATGAAACATAGTTATGGAGAAAATATGAAAATATACAAACATCACGGCAATATAGTAATTATTGAGAAGTATTCTGGTTATTTCTTTTACATTTGGCAAGGTATAAAACTTGACCTAGTTTCAAGGGCCACAGGGAAGATTAGTGTTACTAACTGCGTCACTCTCTTTAAATAAAGTATATTATTATTATTATTATTATTTAAAATTAGTATAAAAGGTCAAGTGTATATAGTAGTTTTTAGGCATGTATAACATCATATAGTCTCTATATAATGGACAGACTAATAAACAGTGATATTCATTTTCAATAGTGTTACAATTACAAAAAGTACATTACCCTTCATCTCTTTCTAAATTTATATGTCTACCTACTTCGATTAACAGTTGATGAGCAGAACTCCTGAATCTTGTCAGAGCTATTCTATGTGTTTTTATTTTCAATAAATGTAACATAAAGAATGTTTGAATAATCTGTAGCAGTCTAATTTGCTATTATCGTCGAGGTCCGCAAACCAGCTTTGTAGATAACTATCATAAATTCAACTTATTACATATTTTAGGTTTACACTAGATGTGTCGGGTATAATATTCAAATATGATAATACTAAATTATTGAATAGTTTTTGTAAGTTTAATTTCCACGCATTCATGGGATGTCATATATTTTGAATAAGAAGGAATCAGAATATTTACATATCTTATACCAGTATTTAACAATATCTACGCTTCGGAGTACATGCAACGGAAATCGCCCGGTTTCACCGTACACTGTTGTGTAAGCAGTTTTCGAATGTACAAATAATATTTGCTTTAAAAACTTTAAATGAACTCGTTCGATGTCAGGGGCCTCATGACATAATTATGTCATCGCCTTTTTTTCTTTAAAATATATTTTATTATTATATATAATTTGTTTGGCTTTTTTGTATGCAGAATACGAGTGTAAAGACCGATTATTGCTGGGCACAAGCACAATCGTTGCTTCTTCAGTTTCCTCAGGATCAAGTTCAATTGGTCTAATGTCAATATTGGGTCGAATTCCGGATGGGAACCATTAAACAGCTACACGGAGCAGTATGTACAGGTAAAAATACCCGTAGTATAGGCTAAGCACATATCTGAGATCTGTAATACCCGACAACATCCATTAAACTGTGACATGGAGCATCAGTATGTACAGGTAACGATACCAGTAGTATAGGCAAAACACATATCGGACGTATCTACATCCTGGTAACAACCAGAGCCGTTTACCAGAATGTCAAGGAAAAGATCTATCGCCCAGTATATTATATTTCTAAAGGGCGGTTAGAAATGTCTGTGAACGTGTATTCAATTTCCTCGATAGCAATGACGCGGTTGTTGTTTTTTTAGTCCGGTTTTGTCCCACATTATTCAAATACAATTCAAGTTTCTGACAAGTATCATTCTATCTTTAGTTCACACATAATATACGGGTAAATAAGTTCGCAATGTTATTCGAGATATTTATAAAGCCTTTGACAGGGTGCGGCATTCGGCACTATTCTATAAATTATCTTAGAATGGTATTCTTTTTTATCTTGGTTTACAGACTATCTGGAACACCGGGTAGTATTGTATGGGGGGTTATTTTGGGAAGCTCCCTATAAAGGCTGGTATACCAAAGGGGTTGATACTAGGCCGTCTAATCTCAATGTATTTCATCAGCGATATTGTGGATGTCACTAAATCAGAAATAAGACTTATGATCAACTAGATACATCCTAACAATTTAATTTCGGTTTACAAAGAATCTACGTTGGCTGAACGTTGGCTAGTCAGATTTAATCCTAAAAAGAAAGATTCGCTATTTATTTAAAGGAAACACAACACACCTGTGTATGCTCATCTGACCATGCTGCACAGACTTATTGAAAGGTCACAGATTCTGAGATCGTTTTTCGCTCGAAATTGTTAATGACAGGCTCATATTGATATCATAACAGAAAAGGGTCCTACTAAATACTGCAAGGACTACAAGGTCTACAAGGACTACACAAGGACTACAAGGACTACAAGGACTACACAAGGACTACAAGGATGGCTGTAGTATGACAAGGACAGATTACCCTGTAGAGTGTAGGTACATATCACCCTGTATAGTGTAGGTGGAGATCCTTGTATTTTATTTTCTGCATCTACACTCTACAGGGTGGTCTGTACCTACACTCTACAGGGTCATCTGCACCCACACCATACAGGGTGATCTCCACCTACACCATACAGGGTGGTCTGTACCTACACTATACAGGGTAATCTGTCCTTGTCATACTATAGCCGTCCTTGTAGTCCTTGTAGTCCTTGTGTAGTCTTTGTAGTCCTCGTAGTCCTTGTAGTCCTTGTAGTATTTAGTAGGACCGAACAGAAAATGCAATGACAGAAATAAACATACTTTATCCTTTTAAATTTGCACTTAACAGAAAGTAGTTGCATACTTTATATGTATTATTTAAATGACATGTATATAATTTACTGATACCTTATAAGACAACCTTACTTAAAAACAATAACATGAAATTGAAAAGATACAAAATCGAGCACTGTCTTGATTGTTCACCTCTCCTTAAATAATGCTGTTTAGGAAATGAAATACAATTGTTTTCAGTTAACTCTACAGCGGAACAATACAACTTGTAATTGTATACCCTTATATTCTTCCTTCCATTTTCCATTTGAAAAAAAAGTATGCAGTATCCGTCGATATCGTATACGCAATGTGATATTGCACTCAGATCTTGTTCACGTGCTGCTGAGTACGGAACTATTTCCATACAGTAACGTACTAAAGCCATTCCATCCAATATTTGATGAGTTTAAAGACCAGATAACAATGTTTACATCGTTTTTTATATATATTTTAGGCATAAGTAAAAGACCCAATCTAATACATTTGTAGCGCTGGATATGTGTAAAGACATGCGTATTTTCTGACGTAATAATGTGACGTGTGGATCAATAATATTGCTCGATTGTAGATTCGCTGCATATTTGACATACGCTTTATAGTTGTTTTTGATTGTCGTTGACGATATTTATAAGTGCATCTCAATTACACATGACCAAACAAATTTAGAGGGTTTTAATAACAAAGTTCAAGTCTATTTATTCGGCATATCATTTTATTTTACATTGCCGTAAACATATACATATATATGACAGTTTAACAAATGAACATATATACATACATTGACGAGAAAAACACATACATTTTAACAAATTCAACAATTTATATATACTACACAATAACTGCTAGGATGAACACGCAAATGATTGTTTTATATGTAGGTCTTCTGATTAGTTTTGTCAATCCCCGATGTGAAGATTTTCAATGCAAAATAGAAGATGTGTGTTCGCTTTACTTAACATACTGTGAGGTCAAATGGGGCATCTAAATCGTAATAAGGAACATAAATATCTACGCGTAAATACAAGAATAAAATAAAACACGAGTTCTTAGTGAAATCAACTGTTAGAGAAAAAAGACGTTACGCATCATTTAGTCGACGATTCAAGTTCAGGTCGCAATCAAATGGGGAACCAAAATGGCGGTTCGTAAATATATATGTTCCATAACCTTAGCAACCATCGGAAAGGACAATAATTGCGCTAAAAATTGTAAAGGTTAATTATCAAAACAATTGTCAGTTTTCTGAATGCTCGAAGTGTTTAAAACTCACAAAGCGACACATTTTAAATGGCCAATATCAAATTATGCGATCAAAATGTTATTACATGATTGTGGGAAACTAATGTGTTGGGACTCGCAAGCTCGTGAAAATCAGCCGAAGGAGGTCGTCAAACACATTCATTATTGTTCCATATAGATGCGATTGTTCAGTTATTTCACGGCCTTTCCAGCGGAAGTTCCCAGTTTTACTGTTTCATTTATCCTGACACCAGCCAGTCAGTCGTAATGCTATGTCCGCGACCCTGAGCGCCACGGAGTGCAGCCATTACTATCATGTTTAATATGACCTCCCGCACCCGAGGCTTACGCTGTACTACTACACCACCTGGGCGGTCAGTGATGTTTTAAAATGATTTTGTTTATTCCTAGCTAAATTCACATGACCCGATGATATAGTCAAACTTAGACCGTACAAACATGTGCAATGTGCTATAGGAGTCCGTCAACCAAAACAAGTACTATGAAACAAAATACATTGTATAGTTTTGTATTGTAAAACAGGTATCGATTATGATTCTTCGCGTTGGTTCTTAATTGTATTAAATACTTAATATGTAATATAACAAAACAAAAAATAACACTTCAATATCAGTTAACTCTATTCATAGCGTCTCTCAAATTAGCCCACAATCCTCTCACCCTAGCTGCCATACGGTACTAAGCTTCTTTTACAGACACGGTCACCTTGTTAACAAAGCGACGTACTTTCCCAGGTATACGTTGCTAATCGAGATATGAATAGTTTACAGTGTCCCGGTGGTCTAGTGATTTAAAACACGCTAGAATGTCAATCAATAGGTCCAGGTTAAAATCCCGCTCCTGGTTCTTCAAATATCTGATGTGAATCGATGGGTCTTCTCTGAAATAGCTGGGGTATCACGTACGGGCTCCTTTGTGTCTAACGGTGTCTCTTGTACATTATAAATTGTTCACTATCAGATTGGACTATATTACATTGCATATTGGATCCCTTCGTTTGGTAACAATACAATTTGGCATTTCTGAAAAGTATAGGTTCAGATAATCCTGTACATCTGTTCCGTCTTATTATAATATACATACGTTGGCATAAGCATCTTACAACGTATGTAGAAAATATGTGAACAGTTTGGATACATGGGATATTCTAGATCTACACTATTCACAAAAGCCAACAAGACCGTTTCCAATGGACGTGCAAATAGAATGAATTGTATTTGTTTTTGTAGCTCACTTTAACACGAGCTAACTTCATCCACGGCATTGCAACAAAGGGTCAAGCTGATAAAGACGCCTGGGTGAAAACGTACAAAGTGATGTACAGTCTCGATTGTTTCAACTTTGACTACATCCTTGGACAGAATGGAGAACACAAGGTAAATTATGAACAGGATAAAAAGGTATTTTTCAAAACATATAAATATATGGTGTGTGCACTCGAACGAATAGTCTCACAGGAAAGACCCACAACATGAACTCCAGATGAAGATATCAAAATTGAAATATTGAAACTTTTGTAAATATTGCTAATAGTAACAACAAAGCAAGTATTAAATAGTTCAAAACTATTTTGGCAGTAAATGTTGAAAAACAGTCAATCTGAAGTCAATGTCTACCCAGTAAAAATGAAGCATATACGATCAATTTTTTAGATGTTTATCGTACTGGAAAGTGAACTTATTACTCTTATGTTATCTCAGAATTATGATTCTATTATTTCAAGACAACTTTTGAACAGTTCGAAACTTTGACTATACTATCTATAATCTGGAGCTCAGCACCTTTAAGGATAAATTTATGGCACTACATGTGTACCCTATGTGGAAATTACATTTCGTGCACTATTTTGATATTTAATTGTTCAAATGCATTTAATATCGTTCTATCCACTGTAGTTCCTGCACCTTCTGAAAATTCTACCGATGGGTCTTAACCCATTACTTCACATAACTGTTCATAGATAGCCGCTTTACAATCATAAGACGAACAATTTCACCAATCTAGAAAACTGAAAGATTTATATTGATAAAGAGTTGAAAATATTGCAATAAAAGTGAAATTGCTCGTTTTGAGCAATTTCATCTGTTATTGCAATTTTTTCAATATCGTCTGCAACAGCAGGCGGAATTCTGCGATTCTGCCGCAGACGAATCCTGAAAATACTACAGGAAAAACATCTTTGTCCAGAAATATTTCACTATAGCATTTCTTAAAATTCATTTTCATTTAAATGGTCAATTGCACCGCTGTGGTTCCATTGTAGATATTTGCTGGCAACGTAGACAGAGATACAAAACACACGGTTTTCTTTGGGGCTTTGTACAGAGCGAAATGCGTACGACTTCAACCGTGGACCTTCACAACTAGCATCGGACTCCGGTTAGAGATATACGGATGTTGTAATCGTTGGAAAGATGGCATCAGGATCGAACTCAAGGATTAACTTCAACTCATTACCAGACGCTGAAGACATATTTTCATAAGACGTTTTTTTATAAAAATGATTGGAACAAGAAGGTCTTTCTCGAGAAATTTCTTCCTTTCCTAATAATGTGCTCAGCCCTTTTTCATCAGGTGTTTATTAAAGACGACGGATCTAAGGTACTTAACGTAATCTAGTTGAGCAACGCTTTCAATGAAACACACGTGAGTTCTTTTAACTCCATTACCTTCACTAAAAACATTCGACAGCCTTTACGGTGACAAAATCTTACTTCTTGGCATACACGCATAATTGATAACCATTATTAAATATGCTATGGACCGCCTCGGTGGGGTAGTGGTAGAACATCCGCCTCGGGTGCGGAAGGTCGTGGGTTTTATCTCTTTATACATTTTAGTAAAACCTTCTCTCCATGGCGCTCAGGGTTGCGGGGTTATCATCACGACCGACTGGCTGGTGTCAGGATAAATGGACCAGTAGTACTGGTAGCTCAAACAGGAAATGCCGTGATATAACTGAAATAGTGTTGAAAGCGGCGTAAAACACCGAACAGCTAATCAATCAACAATCAATAAACATTCTGTGATAAAATTGAATACATGTAGGATCTGACATGAGTTGTCATTTCATATAAAGTGTTATTAAACGAGTTCAAAAAGTGTGTTATTAAGCGAGCCTCTGGCGAGCTTAATAAAAAAAATCCTGGACGAGTTTAATAAAACTTTATGAAATGTCAGATTCTTTTTATCACATGACGAAACAAAAAACAAAAATCGTCCCAACATGTAACAAACTGTTAACTAATCACAAACAAAATAATGTTATGACCGATAATGGTCCCTTTACAACGTCCATCTATAGTGACGTTTGGTTTTACCGGTTACACGTTCTCAGCCAATGTGTAAACATTCGCGGATGAATACAAAAATAGTGATTCGGTCATGATATTTTACACACGTTACATATAAAGAAATACGAAATGGGTATATTAGATCGGATACAAGCATCGTCATGGCCAACCAGTTGTGCACTGAATGGAATTATGTGAACAACTGTAAAAGTGGGACCATGCAAGGAACATCCATGCCAAGTTTTATCAACTTGCAGCCAATGGTTTTTGAGGAGAACTACGGACAGTGAGTGAGTCTAATAGATCATCTAGAGCATCTAAAAGACTTAGGCTACAGGACCACAAAAACATTAGTATATTGAATACATAATAAGAATTAAGAATTGAAACTGGTCGTCATGAAAACATTGAAAGGAACCAAAGAATTTGTACCTTATGTAATTTGAATGATTTGGAGGATGAGTTCCATTTTGTATTAGTTTGTCCGTTCTATGAAACATTAAGAAAACAATTCATACCGCGCTATTACGCACAACGTCCAAGTATGTACAAGTTCATAGAACTCTTAAACACAGAAAGAAAAAAATATTTATGTAATCTTGCGTCATTTTGCCTCAATTAGGCTTTTGAGATGAGAAAACTCTCTATTTTAAAATAAAAAGCATCCTTATTAGACGGGCGTTAACAGTCCCACTTTCTTTCTTGATATAATTAATTTCATATTGAAATTAATATATATATATATATATATATATGTAAGTATGTGTATGGGTATGTGTATGTATATATATATAATTATATAGTTACTTGTGTATATATGTGTATTTATACATATGCATATAAACTTGATTTTAAACTTATTTAAACTTATTTAATTTAAACTTAGTTAAGTACTATTTCTCAACTATTTCATTGTCTTAACTATTTCTGTATGTATATTTGTGAATATCAACCATGGGCTGTATATGCTTAAGTTGAAAATAAAATTTCTGTTCTGTTCTGTTCTGTTAATAATTTCTTGTTTAGGATGACCACAGTTGTGATCGAAACTGATAAGTGTAATTTAGCGTAGTATTGGGTAATCAGGAAAATATGTATGTATTTTGATCCAGCAACGAACATAATGAACACATAATAAGACATATACACTATTACTTACAACTAGTCACAGATCAAGGTGAATGAATGAAAAATAAGAAGTTTCACAAAGAGCAATATGCTGCACTCCATAAGCATGTGTTACTGCTACACATTGAAAGTATTAATTCATCAGTTATGGATTAGTTGGGTCCACTTTGACGGACAGAGTTGAAAATAATGGAGTAAAGGTTCAGAGAGATAAGAGCATTCTGAACCCTTAGTAGACCATTTTGTATAGCGTGCTGGTAAGGGATTGGGAAAATGTGTATTTATGGAGCAAAGGGTTATGTAGCATTTGTGTGAAAAATGCACCATGGTCAACTAGGCACCATGAACCATTATAATGCTTTGACAAATTACCTAGTTTGAGCATATTGGACAGTTTTGAACAAGGCCCGACGTTCATGAGAAACATATATTATGACAAAGTTTCATTCTTATGAAATATAAATTTAAAATTCTGCACCAATGCAATAAACTGAACTGGTAATGATGTTGGAAAGGTTTAAAGAAAATAATTCTCCATATCATGGACTAGACCGGGAGAAAATGTTTGATCATGGCTATACTAAACATAACAAAAAATGAGGAAAATTAAAAGCACATGATGAACGATGAATTAATGCATGAGCAAAACATGAGAGCTTTTTGGCGCTTGTGTGTCCTGCCCAGATATGTTAATCAAAGCGCTGATAGCACTAATGAGCGAAGTACCTTCATTGATGTTGACGCTGTAACTGTGAAAACCAGCATGACAATAAGTATAAGACCTGTCTTCAACACATAAGAAACAAATGAATTCTGTGTTACAAAAAAAAAATCCTTTAACACTTTCCCTCATATGGCAATTCTGTAGCAGACGATGAACATATTTTTTACAAAAAATGGAAAATCTATATTTGAATGGAAAACATAAGACTAAAAGTTGAAAACAGAGTGTCAAAATGAAAAATTGCACATGTTGTGCAATTTCTCCTTTTGTCACTATGTTTTCAAAAAGCCGTCTGCTGTAGATGCGTCAGAAAGCGTCTATATGAGGGAAAGGGTTAAACTTTCTATGACTAATTTGTGTGTGCAGTGCAGATCCTGATCGGAATACGCAGATGCGCTAATTGACCTTAAAGAATAATTTGAGTATCTGTCCATTCGCAGTAAATAATGCAATAACACTACCTTGGCATTATCATGGATAAGTGTATTGTTGTTGAAACAATTTGACTGTATACATGAATGTAACACATTTTACATCTTATTTGCATCAACATATACGGACTTACCCTTATTGTTGAAAGTGCTACTTTTGATACAAAAAAAGGTTATGCAAAATATTATATTATCCTTGTGTATGTTTATCCGAAAGACATTAATTAAACCTTAATTCAAAACACAGAGGAAAGGAATAAAGGAAGAGACCATTTATTCATGCCCTGTATGACCGCTCTCTGAACTTATTGAGCGAGAATCAGTTATATAATCGAGATAGTAACAGGAGACCTCATAACCGTTTATGATATCTGATAGTTTTACAACTTACTTACCCTTTCTCTAAACCGAATTTAGAGGTCGGCAAATTGGAACTTATCCAAACAAAAATAGGGGAATAATAAGTTTAACTGAATAAAGCGGGAAGCGTTGGCACAATGATTTTCAAAAGTGTTCTGATTAATTTTCCTTAATACAGGGACAGTGTTATACACTGTCCCTGCCTAATAACATGAACGAAGATAAGTGGCGGAAAATGGTATATGAATAGCTGTAGCAAAGTGTGTGATTAGTCGGCGGGCAGAAGCCCACGACTTCTATTTTAATAGGTTTTCGGAAATGACATGGGAGGGGGGGATTATTATTAGAAAGAAACACATTTAGATGTCTTGAACATATTACAATTGTGTGTGTTTAAAAACACTAAGTAATGACACATCTAAAATGAAATAAATATTCCGATGTTTTAGGTATTTTCAGTTTCTTTATTTTGACTCGCATTTATGTTTTTTTTGTTTTATTTACGAAGACAAAACAGTTAGCTAGACTGAAATACTTTATTAGTCGCCGGGCAGAAGCCCGCGACTTCTATTTTTAATAGCTTTTCGGAAATCACATGGGAGGGCGGCTTATTATTAGAAAGAAACAAATCTAGATGATTTGAACATATTACAATTGTGGCTGTTTACGAACACTAATAAATGACACATCTAAAATGAAATAAATATTCCGATTTTTTAATGTTTGCAGTTTTTTTATTTCACTCGCATTTAAGTTTTTTGTCTTATTTACGAAGACAAAAGTGGTCCCTTCAAGACGTGAACCAACACCCCCTAATGCAGACTCTTATGTGTCATCATTGAGGTCAATTTCGGATTCTCCTTTTAATAGCAATTTTAACTTACTAAATGCTGTTTTCATATTCAAAGAGATGTCTTGATTTGTGTAGAATTCATTTAATAATGTTAATCCATGAATATCTAAAGTAGGAACTGTTTCTAAGCTAAATATAGACCCTATTCTGTTGTGTAGGTTCGTGACCTTTAACATCGATTTTCGCGCATGCGCATTTCGATATGAAAAAGCGAGTGATATTATTTTATTTTAGACAAGTACAAGACGAATGTTTGACGCAAAGCGTCAAAGAGAAGCCGCAATATTTCGTTGTACATGTAGAAATAAGAAAAAAAGAACATTTTTAAATCCACAAACAATAGAACAATTTAAACTGTAGACGGTAATGCTGATATATTTCTCCTTTTGAAGACTTTTGTTTCTTCAAATTACCTCCCTTTAAAGCAATACCAGGATATTTACCTTGTGATTCGAATAAGATTGACAAACATTGAAATTATATGAATGAATACTATTATTTAAATAAGTAACAACAGCAAAATTAAATTTAAGCCAAGATAAATGTGTACACATTTCGTTAATTTTTTATAGATACCCTAATGTATAGGTATGCATATAAAATTTATAAGCAAATGTTTTCATTTCAACGTTCCTAATGTTTGAATAGACTAAGGAAAGTCAAGAATACATAAATAAATCAATGCAGTCTTTTCCGGCGACATTGATGCCTTGCATCAACTTTCTCTTGTTTTACACTATATACTACATGTAACCAAAGGCGATAACTACAAACCTTTACGTCGCACAGTCTAATTTGGTTTACATACCAACTGCGTAGATCAATCTCCTTTGCAGAGAGCCGCTTTTTACACTCACTTACAAATAGTAAATCATATAGGTGATTTAAAATGTTTATTTGGTTCGAAACAAATGAAGAAAAGAACAAACCGAGATAAAAACTGGTTTTAAAAGAAAAATTACTTTGAACGAACATTCTCTGCCTATAAAAAGAAGTTTCAAGAACGACACCTCTGCGAATAAGAAAGAATCGGTCTTTCGTACAAAATTATTTCGTCCTTGACAATTTTAAATGTGTCATTTAATTCCCTAAAGGCATATTGCTTCCGATCTGCATATTGTTATGCATCATTGACACAAGGACGCTCATCATAATATAATTTTAAAACATGACTAGTTTGTTATTTTCATTATAAAAAAGAATTGAAATAAATTAACATGTTGTAGTCAGTTTATGTTCGAAATTAAGTTTAAATTATACAACAATTTCATTGAGATTTAACTGTTTAGCTGATATTATATTTCGAAGGTGGTCTAATTCATAAATATTGGACTACATTTCAACATTTGTTAAAGTATGATATAATTAGGATGCCAAGCTAATATCATTTCGAGAAAAAGAGAAAACTCATGTCTTCAGCGATTTAACCCTTATCTCATTATTTTAAAAGTAGATTGCTGCAAAGGTGTCCTCTGTTGACTTTAATAGAGGAAAGGTAAAATGACATGCTATTGCATGCAAATCCTAAATTGTCTGTTTAGTGTTTTTATTGAAAAGTAATAAAATTCAAATATTCTGACAAACATCTTGAAAAGTGTATGTGGAATTCACAAATCTTATAATTATTCCTTAATGAAAGCACTGTATACATACTAAGACTAATGATTGGCAAGATTACTAATTTCTATTACTGTTTATGATCAATAATTAGTTGGTTGTGTGTATGGTCAACCTACTTTGGAATGGAGATTGATCATAAACAATGAAAGGCTTCAATTATCATTCACTTCGTTGATCAAACAATGCAAGTTATGAAACATTTTCACTTGACCCCACCCCTGATGTTCCAATATGCCCCTCAGTTGATAACTGTTTATTCAACTACTATAATGTTAGTGTTATGCATAACTGCAGTATGGATTTCCGGCGACATTGATGCGTTGCATCAACTTTCTCTTGTATCTAGAATATTTAATTAATTTTCATGCTACAGGTTTGAGACATTGTGTAAAAGGGAGGAATAAGTCATTTTGAGTAATTGTTACATTTTCTAGAAAAGTTTTTAAAATTCACCCGCTTCATTTGTGTCGTATTCTATCATGTAAAGGGTGAACACTGACAGTTCATTAATGAAAACGTTCGAAGCCTGCCATTTCAAAGTGTTCCTCTGAGTTTATCAGTTTTCTGTGTATATACATTATGATATTAAAAATATCATATCAGGTAAACAGTCAAACATGTGCTGTATGATGTACTATGATGTTAAAATATGTGTTATGGGTCGGAGGCCATATGCCAATAAAATGTTGTCAATTTCAGTGTTACTCAAAAAAAGACAATTGTAAGTATTATGAAGCTAGATTAGTATGTCTTGAAGAATTACAGATGACCAATGTCTTCACATCATAAAGTTCAGTCTCATACTTACAGATTTTCTGGATGTTATAGTACTTTGTATTAAGCTATTGAATAGATTCATTGATTGATTGATTGATTGATTGACTGATTGGGGTTTAACGCCGTTTCTAACAATTTCTCAGTTATATCACGGCGGCCAGTTCACCTACTCATGCATTTCCTGATTTTCTCACACCAGTACTCCACACAACAATCTTCCCAAGCAACTGGCTGCTTTTCCACATAGACTTAACCCATTTGTGGAAGACGAATGACGCATGTCGCATTGACTTTTGTCAATCGTCGGAAAGAAAGTTGGCCGAGCCGGGATTCGAACTCACAACCCCTGGATTGACAGCCCGCGTCGCTACCGACTGAGCTACCGGTGCTCGGCTATTGAATATATACATTACCGAATAATTGTTGGGGATTATACTTTTTTTTTACAAACATTAAATATAAGAATATGAATCTGACTGAGGCGAAGCTTTGTTGAGATATCTAAATAGACTTGATATATCATAGAGCATTCTACCTTCGTGAGGGTATTATAATAAACTTTTTCTTCAGTGATTGTGTAGTTATAGTCAACTGAGATGTGCTGAATAATTATTTCTGATGTATAAACATTCATTTAGTCCTCGGCAGCGTTGTTGTTTGAATGCTTAAGTTCGCGAACTTAACAGACCCGAGTATATACATACATGAGCCATCCCGCGAGAAAACCAACATTATGGCCTCTGCGTAATGTATCGACCCAGATCAGCCGACGCAGTTCGCGCAGACTGATACGGACCGACACAGTCAGTCTCAGGGAGATAGAGGTATGGAGTATACAAATGAACCACACTTCTTCCAAGAACCACTGACAAACGAGCGGGTACCATAGGATTCACGCCGAGGCCCGGAAGATATTTTTAGAATTGTCACATTGAATGTACAAGGATTAAATAAACATGTAAATAATATAGATTTAATCAAGTTCTTGTCGGATTTTGATATAATCTTCTTGTGTGAAACTTGGAGCAAACAGTCCAAAGAATTTGATAATGTTTTGGATGGTTTTGCTCATTTTGATAATGTCAGAGTTATAAATCCACAAGCTATTCAATCTATTTATATCTAATAGATTAGTTGATCTCAATTTGATTACTCGAATATGTGCTGATTGGGATGATTGTATTGTATTACACTGTAATTTATGTTCTCTGTATGATGTTAATAATGCATTTTTTAATTATTATATGTCTCACCGGAGGGGTCGACTATTTATGATAATGTATCAGAACCAAATGGACTACTTCAAATGCACAATTTCATGAATGAAAGTATATGTATCCCTCAGCGCATGTAATCATTGCTGGTGATCTCAATGCTAGAACGAAAGATCTGATTTGTTATATACGAAATGACGAAATTGTCTATGTGTTTGGTGATACTGCAGATTATTTTGATATGCCAAGAAATAATAAGGACTGCTACAGGTTTAACACTTTTGGTAAATCTTTAACCGACTTTTGTAGATTATACGATATGCATATCATGAACGGTCGGCTCTTCGATGATTTTGTTTAATTTGTTTTATTGGAGTTCCATGCCGCTTTCAACATTATTTCAGTTATATCACGGCGACAGTTCACTAATGCATGATCCCTGGGTAAACAAACCAGTACTAGGCTAGAAAATGTGCCTCTCTTAGATGATAATGCGGGAAATTATACATGTCTTTCAAATGATGGTAGAAGTGTTGTAGATTATTACATAACGAACATAGATATGTTCAAATATGTTTCATACTTCGCGATTGGAGACCGGGATGGCTCTGGGCTCTGATCATTACCCTGTAATATGTAACCACTCTTTATTGAAAACATCTGAAAACGAAATTCCATTAAATGATCAACATATATGTCAGACAAATTCAAACTTTAGAAAGCTACATTGGCGTGAGAACTACTCAGACCTTTTCTGTGATCCGTTTTCAAGGGAGCTAATACGTAACGAAAACTGTATTCCTGCTCTAATGAATAGTAACATTGATGAAGCAGTAAATTGTATCACCTCCCTTTATCGTAGATCAGCTAAATACATGCAAGTTTTTACTAGCAAAGTAAACCATCAACCACTTTGGTGGGATAATCAATGTGCAGAGCTTAATTATGACAAATACAAGTTTCTACAAGAGTTTCGAAAATCTAAATAAGTTTAAAAGCCTTATGAAAGAAAAAACAATTTAACTATGAAAAGCAACAAAGACTTATATGTATAAAATAGTTTCAAGTTTCATTAACAATAGATTATATCATTGGACGGAAGAACATCATAAGATTGACGAAGCTCAATCTGGGTTTAGAAGAAATTATTCAACAGCTGATAACATATATTCATTACAGGCAGTTATTGGGAGAATGTGGTAGATATCCTATTTATGTTGATTATTCTTCTTACTGTATCAAATATTGGTGTCGTTTATTAGTAATGCCAAATAACAGATATCCTCGAAATTGTTAGTTAATGCAAAAAGCCTTGGATGATGTTGGACGAAGAACCAGGAATACTTACGTCAAAAACTTACCTTTTCTATATGGTTGTGGCTATGCGTGGATTGCACAGGACGTTGGAAACGCCAACCATTTTGTCAAGTGTTTTCAACAGTGCTTGATAGACTGTTTCAAACAAAACTGTTGCCATCATCACAAACACTTTAAATCTCTGCTAAATACTTAAAGATATATGTTGATTGACATGCCATTCAAATATAGAATAGCTCTTGCTAAATTCCGTTGCTCGAACCACACATTTGGCATCGAGAATGGTCGTCAAAATAATATTGATCGTGAACTAAGGTTATGCATTTATTTTTTTAAAGGTAAAACAAAAACATTGTTGAATGTGAATTTCATGTGTTATTTCACTGACAAAAGTTTGATCAATTAAGAACATTATTTTTATTTGATTGGTATGTAGGCGATACCAACATGATGATTGATGATTTTCATACGTTGCTTCAAAACAAGAATCCTGATGAAATAAAGAAATAACTTTCATATTTCATATATATGTTAATGAAAACATGATACGGACATCATTCGCAGTTATATACTAGTTGTTAAATAGAATGCTTTGTACTATGGGCCGGTGGCCTAATTACTTTCAATAAAATATTTGTCATTTGTCATTTGTCATTAATGATTCCTGAAACAGAAAATCCACAGGAGAAGAAAAGTGTTTATCCGGATAAGCCTGCGCGGCATGCTTAGGCTGGTCCGGGTAGATACTTTACGCAGAGTCCACACTGTTGGTTCTACTGTGCACATCAGTTTTATTTGGACCATGCCATACAGAAACCGACACTTTGTAACAAGTAAAGACCCAGAACCTCCTGTTTCTCCGCACAGTTTTGTCAGAATACTCCGTGTTATGATTGAAACGTTATTAATTACCCCTTTCCCACATACGACAAATTTAAAGCAGACGTTGAACTCATTTAGGCAGACTTATTTAACTCTTTATTAAAACAGAATTATGGTACCTCTTTATAAATAAATCTATTATTGGTGGATATTGTTGTAAACAATTAAGCAAAAGTAGAAATTGCTCATCATGAGCAATTTCTCTTCGTGTCACAATTCATCCAGATATTTTATTCTGTAGATACATGTACGTCAAAATTTATTGTTTGGTGTTTTACGCCGCTTTTAACATGTGTTCAGTTATATCACGGTGTTTCCTGGGTAAGTTAACAGTACTACTGGTCCGTTGTTCCTGACACCAGACAGTCAGTCGTAATGCTAACCCTGCAACCCTGAGCGCTAAGGAGGGCAGCCATTACTTCCATTTAAGTATTTGGTATGACCCGGCCGGGGATTGAACCCTCGAGCTCCCGCACCAGTGCAGGACGTTCTACCACTACACCACCGATGTGGTCGAGTGGTTAGCGTCGGGGATTTTATCCCCAGTCCCGGCACGGCGGTCATGGTGGAGTGCCCTTGGGCAAGGCACATTTTCTAGCCTTGTACTGGTTTGTCTACCCAGGAATCATGAATAAGTGAACTATCGCCGTGATATAACTGAAATAATGTTGAAAGCGGCGTAAAACCCCACTAAAACAAACAAACCGAGGCGGTCTATTCGAGGTCCACGATATAAGCGGTCAGTCAATACGTTTTACCAGGGCGGAGACTATCCCGAACAGACCCAGACAGATGATACCGTGGCGCAAGTCTATCTGTGTATCTTTCAGCGCCGAATTGTTTAAAATGGACTCTTCCATTTTCAAAATCGGGCGTCTCGGTTTCTCATGTTAGAAGAGTGTTGGGGTATTTTTATAACTAAAAGGCAAACAATGCTGATTTCAGGTGATTCAGTATGAATGAAAAGATTATTATGTTCAATTTATTGACGCCGCGTGGGAGCGCGGCGTCAGTATGGGATAGGTTTTAATTTTGTACCATGGGGTGACGTAATCGAAAAGGGAGAAACCAATGTTATTATTGTTAAAAAAAACTCTGTTGTTTGATTGAAACAAACAACCTTTATGAATCAATAAATTGTATTAACTGATTTAAGAAACAACAAGATACAAAATACGTTTGTCTTCTACCGTTATTACAAAACTTTATACACATTTAATTTGTATTTAATAACTTTTCCCCAACTGTCTAGGCTACGCTGTTTTTGATTGTTTGGTTTACGGCCCTGACCCAATTCATCAAAGCTCAGAGAAAAAGTTCACTTTTCCCAAACTTTCTAGGCTACGCGTTTTTAATTGTTTAGTTTACGGGCCCAAAATTCGCCGGATGTTTTTGCCTATTTATAAAAGTGTGTGAAGTTGGCAAAGCATTAGACGTTAGACATTAGACATTCAAAAAAAATATTCGAATGTCTAATAAGACGTTAGACATTCGATTAGACATTCGCTAATTTTGATTATCGAATGTCTAATTAGACATTAGACATTCAATTAGACATTCAGAAAAATCGCAAATGTTAAATATCGAATGTCTAATTCGACATTAGACATTCAATTAGACATTCGCAAATTACAAGATCTATAACCCAAATTCGTCGGAGGTCATTGTACATTCAAAAAACGAATGTCTAATTGGTCAGTTAGACATTAGACATTCGATTAGACATTCGCAAATTAAGGGATTTAGGTACCAAATTCGTCGGAGGTCATTGTACATGCAAAAAACGAATGTCTAATTGGTCAATTAGACATTAGACATTCGATTAGACATTCGCAAATTACAAGATATATAACCCAAATTCGTTGGAGGTCATTGCACATTAAAAAAACGAATGTCTAATTGGTCAGTTAGACATTAGACATTCGATTAGACATTCGCAAATTAAGAGATTTAGGTACCAAATTCGTCAGAGATCAATGTACATTAAAAAAACGAATGTCTAATTGGTCAGTTAGACATTAGACATTCGATTAGACATTCGCAAATTACAAGATCTATAACCCAAATTCGTCGGAGGTCATTGCACATTAAAAAAACGAATGTCTAATTGGTCAGTTAGACATTAGACATTCGATTAGACATTCGCAAATTAAGGGATTTAGGTACCAAATTCGTCGGAGGTCATTATACATGCAAAAAACGAATGTCTAATTGATCAGTTAGACATTAGACATTCGATTAGACATTCGCAAATTAAGGGATTTAGGTACCAAATTCGTCGGAGGTCATTATACATGCAAAAAACGAATGTCTAATTGATCAGTTAGACATTAGACATTGGATTAGACATTCGCAAATTAAGAGATTTAGGTACCAAATTCATCAGAGATCAATGTACATTAAAAAAACGAATGTCTAATTGGTCAATTAGACATTAGACATTCGATTAGACATTCGCAAATTAAGAGATTTATGTACCAAATTCATCAGAGATCAATGTACATTAAAAAAACGAATGTCTAATTGATCAGTTAGACATTAGACATTCGATTAGACATTCGCAAATTAAGAGGTTTAGGTACGAAATTTGTCTGAGGTCATTGTACACGCAAAAAACGAATGGCTTATTGGTCAAATAACTTGAACATATTGATAACTCGAACATATCGATATCTCGAACATACCGATGACTCGAACACATCGATATCTCGAATACATTGATAAAACGAATGTTTTTAACTAGAACATTTATTGACAAATCGAACATATCGATATCTCGAAACTTTCGATATCTCGAACTTTCCAATATCTCGAACTTTCCGATATCTCGATTTTTTTTTTTTATTTATTTTTTTTTTATTTTTTTTTTATTTTATTTTTTTTTCTTCTCGATATCTCGAACTTTCCAATAACTTTTCGATATCTTTAAAAAAAAAAATCTCGATATCTCGAACTTTATCGGAAAGTTCGAGATATCGACAAGTACGAGATATCGACAAGTTCGAGATACCGAAAATTTCGAGATATTGGAAAGTTCGAGATATCGAAAACAATATGAAAAAAAATTGGTAAGTTCGAGATATCGGAAAGTTCGACATATCGAAAAAAAATATAATTTTCTTTTTCGAAAAGTTCGAGATATCGGAAAGTTCGAGATATCGAAAAAAAAAAAAAATAATAATAATATCAATATGTTCGAACATTTCGATTTCTCGATTATTTTTTTTGATATTTTTTTTTTCTCGTTATCTCAGAAATTTGCGATATCGTATTTTTTGTTTATATACTTCCGTTTTTAACTCAACTGGCTGAAAGCTAGTCGAGCTTATGTCATGGGGAATCGTCCGTCCTGCGTTCGTGCGTGCGTGAGTGCGTCCGTGCGTGAGTGCGTACTTACGAGAGTAATCTTGTTGGATAGTGTTTTTTCGTAAACCCCAGCCACCACCCTTATAAGACACTTTGATAAGTGGTTTTTTTTATACAATTGTGTTATTGGTATCTAATTAACATATTATTGCTATTTATTCCGTAAAGGGGGGATAATTACGGAATAAACCATGTGCTTGTTGGGTATACCCAACAAGAGAACATCAAAGGAAAACACCCAACAAACGCCTTTTGGACGTACGTGCGTGCATGCGTGCGTCCGTCCGTCCGTAAACGTTTTGCTTCAAACTGTTTCTCCTACCTAACCACTGGACCAATTATGATGAAACTTCATAGGAAGTATCCTCTCAATGATCTCTCCTTAGTTCCTCAAACTGTTTGGGATCCATGCAAAATTCTGGTTTCCGAAAAAAACAAAACAATGAAGACTTAAAAAATCTTCTTCTCCTCCGTAGGTATCAGGCCGATTTTCAAATAATTGTGTAGTAGTGAAGACTTAAAAAATCTTCTTCTCCTCCGTAGGTATCAGGCCGATTTTCAAATAATTGTGTAGAAATGTTGCTTGGGTGACCTTCTTTCAGATTTTTTCGAGCCAAGTTGATTGGTCGAAAACTATGGCCGCCAGAGGGCAGAGCTATTTTTGCCTTATAATATGGTTATAGTGAAAACTTTTATATATATATATATGACCCTCTATCAGATTCCTTCAAGCCATGTTGATTGGTAAAAAACATGGCAACCAGGGCGCGGGGCTGTTTGAAGATTTAATTGGCAGTGGAGCGATACTGGCCCTCTTGGGCCTCTTGTTGTTATCATACTTCTGATAAACACGAAGGAGAATATACTTCACCCTCTCCTTCCAAAGCTTGTGTCAAACTTAATTTATAACTAGAGACATTACATGTTAATATTTAAGCACCTATGTGATGTTTTTTTTATCTAATTGATCTAGTTAGAGCAGATTTGAAACCGTGTATTGGTAACAAATTAAGAAACTTCATGTTGTATGGTAACCTTTTATTATAGGCTATGGTAGCCAGGTGAGTAATATAGGCACATCTTGGCCTTTTTGGTTATGATAAAGGGACATTTGGCCTTCTTGTTCGAAATATTTACATCCTGTCTGTTTTCACACGTTATTTAAATGTACTGAACTACATCTGCTTCCTTTAAGTCATGCTTCAAAATCATGCGCGGCGTCCTTTGATGCTCTGCATCAAAATTCGTCTTGTTATGATTTAAATTGGTCGTTCAGTTCGTAACTGAAGTATCGCATAGTGTCACGGCACTCAGTATCATATTTTAATGCAAAAGACGCATACGCGCTATAGCTGTATGCATTAAATGACCATACTGAAAATTCGGTCAAATATTAAAATGTATCTGGTTTTGTAACGAAATAATCAATGACGATTGCACTTATAGAGTATACGTTCCCTGCGTATCACGTTACATTCGACTGTTAATCAATCGAGCACCAAAGAATTTGATGATAAGTTCGAGTAGTCTTACCTCGAAATGATGACAGACAATAACCATGTAGGACCTTGCCATGTAAATGTCTGATGAATATACAACATCATCGAATAAAGGGCCATACTTATCAAATATCAAATATAATGAAGTAAATCTTATTACCAAATCTACAATTCCAATGATAACCTTGGTGTTTCAATTATAACTGTTATTATCTGGATCTATAGCACATGCCAGTGGACGTCTAAGGCGCTCGTGAGACAGGCTCATCTGAGTCTTCACTGGACGAAGTTGCAACAAAATCCGAAATCGGCAGATCGGCTCATTTTATTTATCATCAGGTATACATGTATTATTATCAACATCATTTATCGGGTTAATTGTAAAGTCCAACAACCTGTGCTAAAGACCACCTTGAAATAGCAAGTCCCTGTCTGTAGCGACCATAGATTCAGTTTCCCAAATATTCACCTTTTGTATAAATGGCCTTGCAATTAAAGATCACCTGTGAACAAAGACCAGGTAGGTCACATCCCATGGGTGGTATTTAAACACAGGTTTGGCTGTATGTTCGTAACACTAATCACGGTATTTACTGAGTGGAGCACGCATGACATGTAATTCATGTTATACCACACTCTCATTAAATCGAACGAAAACACTTCCCTCTACGTACATTGGATCAGACTACTATAGCATTTAAACACTTAATATAATCTAACGCGGTTTCAGAATAGCAACACATCGATCAAAGGGAGACTATCATGATAGTACTCATGTAGTAGTTGGAATCCCGTTATTTCCCGCAGCTTGATGTTAAAGGTATTATGCTTGAGATTTATTCAAGATTTCAAACCAACTTGTTTCGCTACAAAAGGCGACATCAAACGTCACTATCGTGGCCCGCCCCCATATGGTACTTACAATTTTCATAATCACACAGCAACGCTATTTTATATTTTTAATGTAGGAAAAATGAGGACTTTTGATAAAATCAGTTATATTTTCTATAAGTTTGATATGGCTCGAAATGATAACAAAAAGTCCTATTCCTTCTAGATCGTGCAAGCCAATCCCTGCAAGATATCTGCTCAATATAATAAACACCCGAGGGGCACGCTCCATCACTAAACCACTGAGGCGCTGTCATATTTAGTAATAGTGCTTCTGATGCTTTTGGTGTGACCAGGCCAAGAATCGAACTTGCTCTATCACTACACCACCGAGGCAGCCGCGATGAACATGTCAACACAAACAGTATAGCGGACCTTTGTAATGTTATGCTTACATGTATTTGACATGGCATAGCGCTGCTGGATGCGAATCTCGGAGTATCAATGTTACGGTAAGAGACGCTTTAACCCTTTCCCATCTACAACACATCTGCAGCAGACGACTTTGAACTTTTGGTATATCACTTTTGGTATATCACTTTTGGTATATCACTACACCACCGAGGCAGCCGCGATGAACCTGACCACACAAACAGTTCAGCGGACTTTGGTAATGTTATGCTTACATGTATTTGACATGGCATAGTGCTGCTGGATGCGAATCTCGGAATATCAATTTTACGTTAACCGTTTCCCTCATACGACAATTCTGCAGCAGACGACTTTGAACGTATTTTGTCAAAACATAGAAAATCTCTATAATTGAATGGATAACCTATGACTAAAAGTGGAAAACATTGTGTCAAAAAGAGAAATTGCACGTTTTGTGCAATTTCTTCTTTTGTCACTATGTTTTCAAAAAGCCGTCTGCTGCAGAGGCGTCAGAAAGCGTCTACATGAGGGAAAGGGTTAAGAGAAGCTTTAACTATTTCCCACCTACAACACATCTGCAGCAGACGACTTTGAAAGTATCTAGGCAAACACACGGAATAGCTCTATAAATGTAGGTAAAGTTACTGAAAAAAGTTCTACTTTTGTCATAATGTTTTCAAATGTCGTCTGCTTCAGAAAGTGTCTATATGTGGGAAAGGGTTAACGGGTGCAGTCGTAATAATCGTAATCGTACATGCATTTCTGTTTTCACTTAAAACATCCAAACAGAGGTCCAGATAAAGAGGGGTTCACAGCTTTGTTCACCACCATATCTCTCTTATTATCCCACAAAACCCTATGACGTGGGTACTCAAAATAATCGTCTCGTTTCTTGGAGAACCAGCTACATAGGTTAGCGGGTAAAAATAAGGATTTTAGAAGAAGCAAAACGCTCCTTATCTAGAGCTCTGTCAACACCTGGTTTCCAGCGACTGTATACGCAGACGTCTTATCTAACTATCGATTCGGTAACCGGACATTTGCCACTCCGGACATTCGCCCCTTCATCAAAAAGTGCATAGGCGGACATTCTCCCCTTCGTCTTGTTCACATGGCGGACATTCTCTCCTTCGTCAGCTGTGCATGGCGGACATTCTCCCCTTCATCATTTATAACATGGCGGATATTAGCCCCTTCAACAGTTTGCCTATACATATATTTTCTTAATTGAACAATTTTCGGATTTCCATTAAAAATATTTAATCCGCAATTCTTTTGTGTTTACCAATTTGCATTTTAATCCCCAATTCCACATACACGATACCCAAGACAACATTGACTACACGAAGGCAATAGTATGGAAAGTCCCTATTCTAATTAGTGTGAAAAGGGAAGATCTTGCTAGTTTTTAGCAATAACTTCTTCTGTCTCAATAAGCTGCTGAAATCGTTTTGATATTTTTTTCTCGCAATGAAAATTATCGAATAGTAAAGACAAAAAACATGATAAAGAAGAACAACAGCTAATCACATTTTTACAATATACTTTATTTTCAAATACGAGAAAGCACACGGAATATATCACATACTATAAAATAAGCACAGGGAAAGATAACAGTCAAAGGTATTTCACTTCATTTATCTATACATTCTTAATTTACTTTGAAAGCCTAATGTTAGAACCAATAGTGTTCAAGATATCTGAAAATATACGTATAGGCAAACTGTTGAAGGGGCTAATGTCAGCAATGTTATAAATGATGAAGCGGAGAATGTCCGCGTGTGAAGGGGCTAATGTCCGCCATACACAAACTGACGAAGGGGAGAATGTCCGCCATGTGAAAAAGATGAAGGGGAGAATGTCCGCCTATGCACTTTTTAAGGAAGGGGAGAATGTCCGGAGTGGCTAATGTCCGCCATTCATCGATGCAGGTCCCGTCCTGATGCACTAATCCTTTCCGTCATACGACAATTCTGCAGCAGACGACTTTGAACATATTTTGTCAAAAATCTCTATAATTGAATGGATAACCTATGACCAAAAATGGAAAACATTGTGGCAAGAGGAGAAATTGCTCGTTTTGAGTGATTTCTTCTTTAGTCACTATGGTTTCAAAAAGCCGTCTGCTTTAGAGGCGTCAGAAATCATCTGTATGGAGGAAAGGGTTAAATAATCAGGGCAATACCTTCAAACGAACAAGCAATGCTGTAGTCTAGAGTAGCATGCCCCTATCATTACAGTGTAGGGCCAGGCATACACCAATACTGGAGGCGCCCTTTTGGAAATGGTGTAGCAAGATAAATAGGGCTATAGAAAAGATATTTTTTGTGGATCAACCACGTAACATTTTATTATGTTTTTATCTTACACTAAGCAAAGTTGTGGCGTGTTATTTTATTGCATAGTGTAAGGTACATATGTTTGTCTAACAGGTTTCCGCGAACATAAAATAAAAACATTTTGTTAGTCTTACAGATCATTCATATAGCTGTTAATTAAAACTAACGCTCGCCCGAGCGAGACGTGTGTTAGATAGATCCGGGCGATCCCAGCCCTGTGTTCCATAGTAAACACAACGTAAACACGTTTTGTTTATGGAGCGGAACGAAACCTACCAGCCCTGTGTTCCATAGTCACAAAACTCAAAACCTGTTTTGCAAAACCTATACAGGTTTTGTCGATATACCGTTCCTTAGTCGGTTAACCAAACATGGTCTACCTGTTTTCCATTCATAAAACAGGTAGGTTTCGTTCCGTTTGATAGGCATAGCTTAAACTGTTTATGTTGTGTTTACTATGGATCACACGGCTGTATTATGCATGTACTCCCGTCAAACAGGTTTGGTTTACCGACTAATGCACGGATTATCGACGAAACCTATATAGGTTTCGCAAAACAGGTTTTGGGTTTGGTGACTATGGAACACAGGGCTGGTGTTCGGTTACAGTACATGTTCCGCGTTGACCAGTCATTGACTTATTAACTGTCATCTATATAATATTTATGACTGATTATGTTAAAGAGGGATTAGGTCAGGTCGGAATGCGAGAAACTCTTTCTTTAACATATTTGATTATTCGTAAATGAGATTGTAAAAGAATGGGCCCCGTACAGGCGGACCCGTACATGATTCATGTGGAAGAGGCATACAATGTTAGTTTTCATTTCTTTCAGTACAAGCGGTTTTAACACAAATGTTTTGATGTCAAAATCGGAAGATATCGGTCCCATAAATTACAACATAGAATAGATCATAAAGACAGTATAAATATGCAGTAATGGCAGTATGAATAGCGTATATATATTGGTCGCCATTTGACCGTCAGGCTTTGAAGGGCGAGCATAATAAGTATAACATTTCACAATTAAACGGAAAAAAGTCATTGTGATATTAAGAGTATCTTCTTTTTCAAATGGTGTTTTACGCTGCTTCCAATATTTTGTTTTCAATTATAAAACGGCGTTCAGTATTTCTGATCTATTTATCCTGACAACAGCGAGTCAGTCGTACTTTTTACCCCACAATTCTTAACACGAACGATTTCGGCCAGTGATATTAAGAATGTCCAGATGTACTTTAAAAGTTGTTTCCCTGCAGTGGGTAGTAGGTGTATAGCAGAATAAAATGATTCGCCGATATCTGGATAAAAGGTCATATTACGCCAAATACATCCGCGGTGGTGCTGGTCTAGAGCCAAATAGTCCCTAAAAAACTGTTTTCTTTATCTCTTTATATCTTCATCAGAATGCATTGAATATATGACATTGAGTTTAAATTCATTATAAATGTGTATAGGGTGCACATTTCCTCAATCTTTAGTATTTTGAATAAGAAATGCCGGTTTAACCGGTTCGGACCCGATTTGTTCCAAAAATGACGGTAACCATCTTCACTGGGTGAATTCTTTCTTGCATAATGCATGACTCTCCATTTTCTTGTTTTAAAGCTTAGAGGTTCCTCTTGTCAATGTGTTAGGGTGTTCTACACGAGAAACGCTTAGAATACGTTACAGTTGATGGCTGAAACTGGTCGATTTACATGGAAAGGCAGAAGGAATTTATTTGGTGTAAAAGGGGACGACGCCTTGATTAATTTGAATTGGAATAATAAAAACAAGAAATATCTTTAAAAAAGATAAACGGCGATCAATGTGAGAACACGCTAATAAATTGAAAATGCGCATATTATTTGATGTTTTATCTTACTTATTAGAATGACAGAAAACAACGTTAAATATGTAATATTTGGTTTCTAAATGTTTTAGTTCATATATTTACTTTGGTTTTGATATGAATGAGTTTGTTTGGAGTTTAACGCCGCTTTCAACAGCTTTGGTCATATCACGGCGGTCAGTGCACCTACCCATGTTTTCCTGGCTTTCCCAGACCAGTACTTACACAACTTTCTTTCGAAGCCACTGACTACTTTCTCACATAGATCAGAGGTGAGAGGCAATGGAAAACATCGCCCGAAAGAATGTCGCCGCAACCGGGTATCGAACCCGTGACCTCCAGATCACGAGTCAGATACGCTACCAATTGAGCTACCCGGCCGGGATATGAATGAGAGAGGAAAAAAAAGTTTGCCTTTGCCGCGAAGCGAACCACAGACCTTTCACTTGACAATCCAAATCAACATCCATTACACTAGCGCGAGATTACATTAATACCGTTCAAGGCCGAGAATTTGTCACATTTATTAATCACGCGAGGCTCCCAAAAGGTGTATTATGTAACAAAGTATAAGTTTCAATTGACGATAAATAACTGAAAACTTATCATGTTTCAAAAATAATTAATATTTTTCTCTTAAATATTGTATTTCATTCGTTTTCACTGTTTGTTGTCACTGAAATTTATTAAAGGAAAACAATTAATTGTTAGTGTGCAGAACATTTCATTTTGAATTTTCACCTCATTGGTAACTCTCGTAGGATCGCTAACTTAACTATGAACCAATCAAAACTAATGCATGATCCCTGGGTAAACAAACCAGTACTAGGCTAGAAAATGTGCCTCTCTTAGATGATAATGCGGGAAATTATACATGTCTTTCAAATGATGGTAGAAGTGTTGTAGATTATTACATAACGAACATAGATATGTTCAAATATGTTTCATACTTCGCGATTGGAGACCGGGATGGCTCTGGGCTCTGATCATTACCCTGTAATATGTAACCGCTCTTTATTGAAAACATCTGAAAACGAAATTCCATTAAATGATCAACATATATGTCAGACAAATTCAAACTTTAGAAAGCTACATTGGCGTGAGAACTACTCAGACCTTTTCTGTGATCCGTTTTCAAGGGAGCTAATACGTAACGAAAACTGTATTCCTGCTCTAATGAATAGTAACATTGATGAAGCAGTAAATTGTATCACCTCCCTTTATCGTAGATCAGCTAAATACATGCAAGTTTTTACTAGCAAAGTAAACCATCAACCACTTTGGTGGGATAATCAATGTGCAGAGCTTAATTATGACAAATACAAGTTTCTACAAGAGTTTCGAAAATCTAAATAAGTTTAAAAGCCTTATGAAAGAAAAAACAATTTAACTATGAAAAGCAACAAAGACTTATATGTATAAAATAGTTTCAAGTTTCATTAACAATAGATTATATCATTGGACGGAAGAACATCATAAGATTGACGAAGCTCAATCTGGGTTTAGAAGAAATTATTCAACAGCTGATAACATATATTCATTACAGGCAGTTATTGGGAGAATGTGGTAGATATCCTATTTATGTTGATTATTCTTCTTACTGTATCAAATATTGGTGTCGTTTATTAGTAATGCCAAATAACAGATATCCTCGAAATTGTTAGTTAATGCAAAAAGCCTTGGATGATGTTGGACGAAGAACCAGGAATACTTACGTCAAAAACTTACCTGTTCTATATGGTTGTGGCTATGCGTGTATTGCACAGGACGTTGGAAACGCCAACCATTTTGTCAAGTGTTTTCAACAGTGCTTGACCTGGATTTAAAGCATGGCGGGTTAGACGTGTTTTTGCTCGGTGGACTCTCGGTGGACTCTAAATGTGATTAAGTGTATGCTGTGAGTTGTGTAATTGTACGAGTCTCAGTTTGGCAGTGAGGTGTTATATCGGACTATGTTTGACTGGATCTTGAAGGTGAATACTATGTTCTTTTGAGCCTTTTTCTAAAGTAATTAAATTTCGCGGAAGCGACACGCTTGATTGATTGCTCATTGTTATTGACGCGTATACCTGTATTTCACCTGAAAACTGTATTTTGTTTGAAACAGACTATATTTGTCATTATTGAAAAGGTCACTGCGCGGAAATTATAAAAAGTATACTGCAAAAAAAAAGTGGAGACTCATTATATACGTTCTTTCCAAGTATGGGAAAATCTAACAAGACTGAGAGGAAAAGAAATTTATCATCTCCAATGCAAAATTCTGACGCAAAAAAAAACAAGGCTGATTGCAGTATGGCATCTATAGATGAATCAACCTCAAATGATGACTCCTGTAGGGAAAACGAGCAAGTGTCTTCTCAGTCTGCAAGTAATATATCTCTTTCACAGTCTGACCTTGATACAATCAGTAAAACACTTGCAGACACATTCCAGGCAAAACTAGGCAACCTCGTTAGTTCCATCGTCGACGGTGTTCTGTCTGGTTTACATGCTCAGATAGGTGAACTGCACAGAATGAAGCACTAAAAGCGCGTGTTGCGACCCTGGAGGCTAAAGCAGATAGAGCCGAACAGTATAGCCGGCGTAACTGCTTGCGAATATCCGGTTTTGCCGAAGACCCAGGTGAAAATACAGATTTCAAGGTGATTTCCATGGCTAAAGACATAGGGGCCGACGTATCCATCTCGGAAATTGATAGAAGCCATCGCCTTGGTAAGGATAAACCCACCCCTGTGGACGGAAACGATTCCAACTCAAGGCCAAGAGATATTATTGTGAAGTTGGCCACTTACAGATCACGTACCAAACTTCTAACCAACAAATCGAAACTAAAGACTTCCGGTTATTCAGGAGTCTTTATAAACGAAGACTTGACACGCCATCGCAGCCTTATCTTCTTTGAATCACGACGACTTGTTAAAACAAAACATGTCCTCAGCGCCTGGACATCAGACGGGGTTATTCTTGTGAAGGACAACAACCTTTTTGTGCACCGTATTGAATCGTCTGATCAGCTGGCTAGCTTTAAGCTCACTATTGGTGCCACGTAACTTTATTTTGTGCAGTGTAAATGTTATTGAAACAGACTTTACGTTGGATCTCCTGTCACAAACCCTCGGAGATCACGGGCTTTATTGATCCGACTGATTATAAAACTTAAAATACCTTACCCAATGTTCTGGTTCTTGACCTACGAACATCTAATTACTATGAATGAATTGATATTGCACTCATTTGTATTTATGGTATTCATTATTTGATTGTGTTGATATTATACTTAGACAGAACATATATAGCTAGATATTCCAAATTGAAATATTATTCTGTAATAGAACCATATTCAGATATAATCGCAATATGAAATGGGGTAACAAAGTTAGCTGGTGAATAGAAATTGTTGTTGTTTGTTAAATCTATAGAAATGTTTAACATGCATGAGGTAGTATCTATGTATTTGTCTTCCATAACAAAAGACGACTCGGAATCGCTATTCTCCGGTTATTTGTTTCTTAATATTAAATATGTTCTAGCAATCATTTAATAAGGAACACAAGGAACATACACTACTTAATCCTATGATATTCGCGCATCCAGTCTTAAAGTCAGGGGAGGAAATTTGCATTACACTCTCTGTATATTATGTCGTATTGCCAAAGGAGGCTATAACTTGTAAATATGGGTAATCAATTCGTCTTATATTAAAATGATGAAACTCACACCTTTAATGTTGCACGTATCATATTAAACATGTATAACAATCTCGTATTATTTTTTAGGCTTCTTGTATAGTTTTAGGCAAGATATACTAGTTCGTGCTTTATTAAGTAAATAACTTAGTTTGTACAAACTTTCACAGAAACTTCAAGGTATGTTCTCTCTGGCCACCGAGCCACCTCCGAATGATAATTATGTTATACTTTTTGGTTTTCTTGTATTCAGTCTTTAATATCGTTGTTATTTATGTCTCACACAGCGTTTCCGGTAGTTTGCGGCACCTACTCGTCTCCGTCTCCTTGTGCTCTCTTAATCTATTAAGGGCGTCAAATGTATTCTATGTTAACTTTCATCCTCCATAGATATGGACTATCTTCAATACTACGACGCCTTTCATCTGGACATTCCTGTACATCTGTATGATTACTATCATATGTTGAAAATTTGTAGATCGGAAGATGTCGAGGCAAATCCTGGTCCGTCGCATGAGCCGGACAGTCATGAATCCTTGTCTGAATCGTATGCAAGCTTAACGAACAGTGGTTTAAGCATTATGCACTTAAACATTCAAAGTATAAAGCCAAAAATAGACATCTTAGCTATAGAGGCTTAACCATATGACATCTTAGTTTTCACTGAAACATGGTTAAATCCTAAAATTAAGAATGATGAGTTGGCTATTCCCAATTTCAGCTTACCGTATAGACATGATAGGAAGGACCGAATTGGTGGTGGCATTGCAATTTATGTTCGAGACACTATGCATTCAACACAACGATCCGATCTCTCTTTAGAGGGATTGGAGGCACTATGGGTTGAGGTCCATGTTAACCAGCGTAAACTGTTAGTTGGCGGTATTTACCGCACACCCAACACGAACAATGCTCAGTGGCTTATCATGGAACACAGCCTAGATTTAGCTTTTAAATCCCAGTGTGACAACATTCTAGTTACGGGTGATTTTAACATTAATATCAACGCTTCACCTTCCAACAAAATGAGCCGACTTATCTCCTCTTACAATGCTGAACAGCTTATAAACACACCAACTCATTTCACAGAACATTCTAGTTCGCTTATTGACCTCATGTTTATCAAAAATCCTCAATATGTTCTTTCTAGTTTTGTTTCAGACCCATTTATTCCGGATCTTACACGATATCATTGCCCAGTGGTCTGTGTGTTGAAATTTACTAAACTAAAAAAAACTATTTTCAAGCGTAAAATCTGGTTGTATGACCAGGGAGACTATCCTTCATACCGACGCAACCTTAGCTCGGTCGACTGGGACTCAATCCTTGATGATCCAAACTCAGATGCTGTTGCCGAAAAGTTCACGAGTTCAATTATAACTGCTGCCTCAACAAGTATTCCAAACAAAATTGTATCTATCAGACCTAATGATGTCCCTTGGTTAACAACTGAAATAAAAAAAATGATAAGAAAACGCAAACGAGCCCACAAATATGCAAAACAATTAAACACAGATCATTATTGGTCAAATTTCAGAAACATTCGAAATGAAACAACCAAACTTATACGCAAAACAAAGTCAGAATATTGCAGTAAAATAATAAAGAAAATTAATTCAAATAACATATCTGCAAAACAATGGTTCAAACTAGCAAAACAATTAAACAAACAGCAGAAATCATCAACTATTCCCACTCTAATTGACAACGGTGTCGAAGCCAATACTAACATGGAGAAGGCTGAACTATTGAACAAGTTTTTTTGCATACAGTCTACCTTGGACGACCACAGTCACCCTCTTCCTAATAATCAGCCGGCCCTATTCCCGTCATTATCGGAAATTATTATTTCTTCCCAGGATGTAAAAGACGCTATCTCCCTTATTGACCCTTCAAAAGCTAGTGGTCCAGACCTTATCAGCCCTAATTTACTCAAAAAAGGTGTTAACGAACTTTCTGATCCACTATCAAAATTCTTCACACGACTCCTGCTTAATTCAGAATTTCCTAGCCAATGGAAGAGAGCCAATGTCGCACCAGTCTTCAAAAAGTCTGACCCATCCACACCTTCTAACTATCGACCAATATCGCTTCTTAGTTGTCTTGGTAAGGTCATGGAACGCTGCGTACACAAATATCTTTACAATTACGTTGTTTCTAACGAGATTCTCACAAAATGCCAGTCAGGTTTTATTAAAGGAGACTCAACAACAAACCAGTTGTTGTTTCTATACAATGACATCGTTAAAGCCCTTGATGAAGGTAAGGAGGTCAAATCAGTGTTCTGTGATATATCAAAGGCTTTTGACCGAGTATGGCACCGCGGGCTTCTATTCAAACTCGAATCAATCGGTATCAAAGACTCATTATTATCTTGGATTCGTTCCTACCTTAGAAACAGACATCAAAGGGTTGTCATAGCCAATGCAACATCTAACTGGTCCGCCATCAATGCCGGTGTCCCACAAGGCTCTATCCTAGGACCTCTTCTCTTCTTGATTTACATCAATGACATTGTTTCAGACATAGAAGCCAATGTTCGCCTTTTTGCTGATGATACCAGTCTCTACATTATTGTAGACGATCCCACACAATCCTCTGTTGCTCTTAACTCTGATCTTTCTCATATCCTGTCATGGTCAAAGAGGTGGCTCGTTTCATTTAACCCAGCGAAAACCGAATCATTGATATTTTCGCGAAAGCGCAACAAGCCACAGCATCCAGCGTTGGTCATGGATAATGTCCCAATTACCAAAGTCAATAACCACAAGCATCTAGGTCTTACTCTTTCTGATGATGCTAAATGGAATTCTCATATTAAAGCTACAACTGATAAAGCGTGGAAACGTATTGGATTATTACGGTCCCTTAAGTTTGTGTTATCCAGGTTCAGCTTAGAGAAAATGTACATTTCCTTTATTCGACCCCTGTTGGAGTATGGTGATACTATATGGGACAACTGCTCTCAGGAGCTTAAGAACGACATTGAGGCAGTTCAAATAGAGGCCGCTAGAATCGTTACAGGTGCAACAAAACTGTGCAACACTGACAGGCTTATTAGCGAACTCCGTTGGGATACTTTGTCCGAACGTAGAAGAAAACATCGTCTCACTGTGTTTTACAAAATGAAGAATCATCTTACCCCTTCTTATCTTTCGGACCTTGTTCCGAAACAAAATCGACCTGCTTACAATCTTCGATCTACACATGATGTTCCTACCATCCACACGCGTACTACACTCTATGGTACATCGTTCCTACCAAAAACTATCCGTGAGTGGAATGAACTCTCTTCCGTTGTCCGCAACTCACCATCCCTACCTTCATTTAAAAACAAGATACACGGCGTACACAGCAAGTCCAACCCTCTATATAACGTCGGTGGTCGGAAGCAACAAATCAATCACGCACGTTTAAGATTAGGATGCAGCTCACTTAACTTTGATCTTTATCGCCGCAATATCGTTGAAACTGACCTCTGTGCTTGTGGTAGTGTAGAGACAGCAAATCATTTTCTTCTTCACTGTCCATCATATCGAACTGCCCGCGACTCATTATTCTCCAATCTTTCATGTCCACCCACTAGTAACTGCCTTCTCTTTGGCGACGAACGTTTATCGTTCGAATCAAACAAGGCAATCTTTCTTAATGTCCAGAAATATATTGATACTACCAAGAGATTTAGTACGGGATGAGGTTTGTCGTGTGCGTGTTGTTTGCTGCTGGGGATTCTGGGTGAGACATAACAGTAATGATATTATAAAGACCTTTTTCTATTTTAAATTAAGATATATTGAGACAATAGTATAGTCTAATTTCATTTATCATATATCATGTAAAATCAATCAATACGCCATGTAATTTTGAATATGATACAAATTTATCTGAGGAAAGGAATTTGTATAAGTGTCTATGACGCTTGTTTTCCAATCCTATGAACATAACATGTATTACATATATACCAATGTACAACTATTTCTCAATAAATATGTTTAAACTAACAGTGCTTGATAGACTGTTTCAAACAAAACTGTTGCCATCATCACAAACACTTTAAATCTCTGCTAAATACTTAAAGATATATGTTGATTGACATGCCATTCAAATATAGAATAGCTCTTGCTAAATTCCGTTGCTCGAACCACACATTTGGCATCGAGAATGGTCGTCAAAATAATATTGATCGTGAACTAAGGTTATGCATTTATTTTTTTAAAGGTAAAACAAAAACATTGTTGAATGTGAATTTCATGTGTTATTTCACTGACAAAAGTTTGATCAATTAAGAACATTATTTTTATTTGATTGGTATGTAGGCGATACCAACATGATGATTGATGATTTTCATACGTTGCTTCAAAACAAGAATCCTGATGAAATAAAGAAATAACTTTCATATTTCATATATATGTTAATGAAAACATGATACGGACATCATTCGCAGTTATATACTAGTTGTTAAATAGAATGCTTTGTACTATGGGCCGGTGGCCTAATTACTTTCAATAAAATATTTGTCATTTGTCATTTGTCATTAATGATTCCTGAAACAGAAAATCCACAGGAGAAGAAAAGTGTTTATCCGGATAAGCCTGCGCGGCATGCTTAGGCTGGTCCGGGTAGATACTTTACGCAGAGTCCACACTGTTGGTTCTACTGTGCACATCAGTTTTATTTGGACCATGCCATACAGAAACCGACACTTTGTAACAAGTAAAGACCCAGAACCTCCTGTTTCTCCGCACAGTTTTGTCAGAATACTCCGTGTTATGATTGAAACGTTATTAATTAAACATACGACAAAGTTAAAGCAGATGTTGAACTCATTTAGGCAGACTTATTTAACTCTTTATTAAAACAGAATTATGGTACCTCTTTATAAATAAATCTATTATTGGTGGATATTGTTGTAAACAATTAAGCAAAAGTAGAAATTGCTCATCATGAGCAATTTCTCTTCGTGTCACAATTCATCCAGACATTTTATTCTGTAGATACATGTACGTCAAAATTTATTGTTTGGTGTTTTACGCCGCTTTCAACATGTGTTCAGTTATATCACGGTGTTTCCTGGGTAAGTTAACAGTATTACTGGTCCGTTGTTCCTGACACCAGACAGTCAGTCGTAATGCTAACCCTGCAACCCTGAGCGCTAAGGAGGGCAGCCATTACTTCCATTTAAGTATTTGGTATGACCCGGCCGGGGATTGAACCCTCGAGCTCCCGCACCAGTGCAGGACGTTCTACCACTACACCACCGATGTGGTCGAGTGGTTAGCGTCGGGGATTTTATCCCCAGTCCCGGCACGGCGGTCATGGTGGAGTGCCCTTGGGCAAGGCACATTTTCTAGCCTAGTACTGGTTTGTCTACCCAGGAATCATGAATAAGTGAACTATCGCCGTGATATAACTGAAATAATGTTGAAAGCGGCGTAAAACCCCACTAAAACAAACAAACCGAGGCGGTCTATTCGAGGTCCACGATATAAGCGGTCAGTCAATACGTTTTACCAGGGCGGAGACTATCCCGAACAGACCCAGACAGATGATACCGTGGCGCAAGTCTATCTGTGTATCTTTCAGCGCCGAATTGTTTAAAATGGACTCTTCCTCGGTTTCTCATGTTAGAAGAGTGTTGGGGTATTTTTATAACTAAAAGGCAAACAATGCTGATTTCAGGTGATTCAGTATGAATGAAAAGATTATTATGTTCAATTTATTATGATTTAAATTGGTCGTTCAGTTCGTAACTGAAGTATCGCATAGTGTCACGGCACTCAGTTCTAGTATCATATTTTAATGCAAAAGACGCATACGCGCTATAGCTGTATGCATTAAATGACCATACTGAAAATTCGGTCAAATATTAAAATGTATCTGGTTTTGTAACGAAATAATCAATGACGATTGCACTTATAGAGTATACGTTCCCTGCGTATCACGTTACATTCGACTGTTAATCAATCGAGCACCAAAGAATTTGATGATAAGTTCGGGTAGTCTTACCTCGAAATGATGACAGACAATAACCATGTAGGACCTTGCCATGTAAATGTCTGATGAATATACAACATCATCGAATAAAGGGCCATACTTATCAAATATCAAATATAATGAAGTAAATCTTATTACCAAATCTACAATTCCAATGATAACCTTGGTGTTTCAATTAGAACTGTTATTATCTGGATCTATAGCACATGCCAGTGGACGTCTAAGGCGCTCGTGAGACAGGCTCATCTGAGTCTTCACTGGACGAAGTTGCAACAAAATCCGAAATCGGCAGATCGGCTCATTTTATTTATCATCAGGTATACATGTATTATTATCAACATCATTTATCGGGTTAATTGTAAAGTCAAACAACCTGTGCTAAAGACCACCTTGAAATAGCAAGTCCCTGTCTGTAGCGACCATAGATTCAGTTTCCCAAATATTCACCTTTTGTATAAATGGCCTTGCAATTAAAGATCACCTGTGAACAAAGACCAGGTAGGTCACATCCCATGGGTGGTATTTAAACACAGGTTTGGCTGTATGTTCGTAACACTAATCACGGTATTTACTGAGTGGAGCACGCATGACATGTAATTCATGTTATACCACACTCTCATTAAATCGAACGAAAACACTTCCCTCTACGTACATTGGATCAGACTACTAGAGCATTTAAACACTTAATATAATCTAACGCGGTTTCAGAATAGCAACACATCGATCAAAGGGAGAATATCATGATAGTACTCATGTAGTAGTTGGAATCCCGTTATTTCCCGCAGCTTGATGTTAAAGGTATTATGCTTGAGATTTATTCAAGATTTCAAACCAACTTGTTTCGCTACAAAAGGCGACATCAAACGTCACTATCGTGGCCCGCCCCCATATGGTACTTACAATTTTCATAATCACACAGCAACGCTATTTTATATTTTTAATGTAGGAAAAATGAGGACTTTTGATAAAATCAGTTATATTTTCTATAAGTTTGATATGGCTCGAAATGATAACAAAAAGTCCTATTCCTTCTAGATCGTGCAAGCCAATCCCTGCAAGATATCTGCTCAATATAATAAACACCCGAGGGGCACGCTCCATCACTAAACCACTGAGGCGCTGTCATATTTAGTAATAGTGCTTCTGATGCTTTTGGTGTGACCAGGCCAAGAATCGAACTTGCTCTATCACTACACCACCGAGGCAGCCGCGATGAACATGTCAACACAAACAGTATAGCGGACCTTTGTAATGTTATGCTTACATGTATTTGACATGGCATAGCGCTGCTGGATGCGAATCTCGGAGTATCAATGTTACGGTAAGAGACGCTTTAACCCTTTCCCATCTACAACACATCTGCAGCAGACGACTTTGAACTTTTGGTATATCACTTTTGGTATATCACTTTTGGTATATCACTTTTGGTATATCACTTTTGGTATATCACTACACCACCGAGGCAGCCGCGATGAACCTGACCACACAAACAGTTCAGCGGACTTTGGTAATGTTATGCTTACATGTATTTGACATGGCATAGTGCTGCTGGATGCGAATCTCGGAATATCAATTTTACGTTAACCGTTTCCCTCATACGACAATTCTGCAGCAGACGACTTTGAACGTATTTTGTCAAAACATAGAAAATCTCTATAATTGAATGGATAACCTATGACTAAAAGTGGAAAACATTGTGTCAAAAAGAGAAATTGCACGCTTTGTGCAATTTCTTCTTTTGTCACTATGTTTTCAAAAAGCGGTCTGCTGCAGAGGCGTCAGAAAGCGTCTACATGAGGGAAAGGGTTAAGAGAAGCTTTAACTATTTCCCACCTACAACACATCTGCAGCAGACGACTTTGAAAGTATCTAGGCAAACACACGGAATAGCTCTATAAATGTAGGTAAAGTTACTGAAAAAAGTTCTACTTTTGTCATAATGTTTTCAAATGTCGTCTGCTTCAGAAAGTGTCTATATGTGGGAAAGGGTTAACGGGTGCAGTCGTAATAATCGTAATCGTACATGCATTTCTGTTTTCACTTAAAACATCCAAACAGAGGTCCAGATAAAGAGGGGTTCACAGCTTTTTTCACCACCATATCTCTCTTATTATCCCACAAAACCCTATGACGTGGGTACTCAAAATAATCGTCTCGTTTCTTGGAGAACCAGCTACATAGGTTAGCGGGTAAAAATAAGGATTTTAGAAGAAGCAAAACGCTCCTTATCTAGAGCTCTGTCAACACCTGGTTTCCAGCGACTGTATACGCAGACGTCTTATCTAACTATCGATTCGGTAACCGGACATTTGCCACTCCGGACATTCGCCCCTTCATCAAAAAGTGCATAGGCGGACATTCTCCCCTTCGTCTTGTTCACATGGCGGACATTCTCTCCTTCGTCAGCTGTGCATGGCGGACATTCTCCCCTTCATCATTTATAACATGGCGGATATTAGCCCCTTCAACAGTTTGCCTATACATATATTTTCTTAATTGAACAATTTTCGGATTTCCATTAAAAATATTTAATCCGCAATTCTTTTGTGTTTAACAATTTGCATTTTAATCCCCAATTCCACATACACGATACCCAAGACAACATTGACTACACGAAGGCAATAGTATGGAAAGTCCCTATTCTAATTAGTGTGAAAAGGGAAGATCTTGCTAGTTTTTAGCAATAACTTCTTCTGTCTCAATAAGTGCTCTGCTGAAATCGTTTTGATATTTTTTTCTCGCAATGAAAATTATCGAATAGTAAAGACAAAAAACATGATAAAGAAGAACAACAGCTAATCACATTTTTACAATATACTTTATTTTCAAATACGAGAAAGCACACGGAATATATCACATACTATAAAATAAGCACAGAGAAAGATAACAGTCAAAGGTATTTTATCTATACATTCTTAATTTACTTTGAAAGCCTAATGTTAGAACCAATAGTGTTCAAGATATCTGAAAATATACGTATAGGCAAACTGTTGAAGGGGCTAATGTCAGCAATGTTATAAATGATGAAGCGGAGAATGTCCGCGTGTGAAGGGGCTAATGTCCGCCATACACAAACTGACGAAGGGGAGAATGTCCGCCATGTGAAACAGACGAAGGGGAGAATGTCCGCCTATGCACTTTTTAAGGAAGGGGAGAATGTCCGGAGTGGCGAATGTCCGCCATTCATCGATGCAGGTCCCGTCCTGATGCATTAATCCTTTCCGTCATACGACAATTCTGCAGCAGACGACTTTGAACGTATTTTGTCAAAACATAGAAAATCTCTATAATTGAATGGATAACCTATGACTAAAAGTGGAAAACATTGTGTCAAAAAGAGAAATTGCACGCTTTGTGCAATTTCTTCTTTTGTCACTATGTTTTCAAAAAGCGGTCTGCTGCAGAGGCGTCAGAAAGCGTCTACATGAGGGAAAGGGTTAAGAGAAGCTTTAACTATTTCCCACCTACAACACATCTGCAGCAGACGACTTTGAAAGTATCTAGGCAAACACACGGAATAGCTCTATAAATGTAGGTAAAGTTACTGAAAAAAGTTCTACTTTTGTCATAATGTTTTCAAATGTCGTCTGCTTCAGAAAGTGTCTATATGTGGGAAAGGGCTAACGGGTGCAGTCGTAATAATCGTAATCGTACATGCATTTCTGTTTTCACTTAAAACATCCAAACAGAGGTCCAGATAAAGAGGGGTTCACAGCTTTTTTCACCACCATATCTCTCTTATTATCCCACAAAACCCTATGACGTGGGTACTCAAAATAATCGTCTCGTTTCTTGGAGAACCAGCTACATAGGTTAGCGGGTAAAAATAAGGATTTTAGAAGAAGCAAAACGCTCCTTATCTAGAGCTCTGTCAACACCTGGTTTCCAGCGACTGTATACGCAGACGTCTTATCTAACTATCGATTCGGTAACCGGACATTTGCCACTCCGGACATTCGCCCCTTCATCAAAAAGTGCATAGGCGGACATTCTCCCCTTCGTCTTGTTCACATGGCGGACATTCTCTCATTCGTCAGCTGTGCATGGCGGACATTCTCCCCTTCATCATTTATAACATGGCGGATATTAGCCCCTTCAACAGTTTGCCTATACATATATTTTCTTAATTGAACAATTTTCGGATTTCCATTAAAAATATTTAATCCGCAATTCTTTTGTGTTTAACAATTTGCATTTTAATCCCCAATTCCACATACACGATACCCAAGACAACATTGACTACACGAAGGCAATAGTATGGAAAGTCCCTATTCTAATTAGTGTGAAAAGGGAAGATCTTGCTAGTTTTTAGCAATAACTTCTTCTGTCTCAATAAGTGCTCTGCTGAAATCGTTTTGATATTTTTTTCTCGCAATGAAAATTATCGAATAGTAAAGACAAAAAACATGATAAAGAAGAACAACAGCTAATCACATTTTTACAATATACTTTATTTTCAAATACGAGAAAGCACACGGAATATATCACATACTATAAAATAAGCACAGAGAAAGATAACAGTCAAAGGTATTTTATCTATACATTCTTAATTTACTTTGAAAGCCTAATGTTAGAACCAATAGTGTTCAAGATATCTGAAAATATACGTATAGGCAAACTGTTGAAGGGGCTAATGTCAGCAATGTTATAAATGATGAAGCGGAGAATGTCCGCGTGTGAAGGGGCTAATGTCCGCCATACACAAACTGACGAAGGGGAGAATGTCCGCCATGTGAAAAAGACGAAGGGGAGAATGTCCGCCTATGCACTTTTTAAGGAAGGGGAGAATGTCCGGAGTGGCGAATGTCCGCCATTCATCGATGCAGGTCCCGTCCTGATGCATTAATCCTTTCCGTCATACGACAATTCTGCAGCAGACGACTTTGAACATATTTTGTCAAAAATCTCTATAATTGAATGGATAACCTATGACCAAAAATGGAAAACATTGTGGCAAGAGGAGAAATTGCTCGTTTTGAGTGATTTCTTCTTTAGTCACTATGGTTTCAAAAAGCCGTCTGCTTTAGAGGCGTCAGAAATCATCTGTATGGAGGAAAGGGTTAAATAATCAGGGCAATACCTTCAAACGAACAAGCAATGCTGTAGTCTAGAGTAGCATGCCCCTATCATTACAGTGTAGGGCCAGGCATACACCAATACTGGAGGCGCCCTTTTGGAAACGGTGTAGCAAGATAAATAGGGCTATAGAAAAGATATTTTTTGTGGATCAACCACGTAACATTTTATTATGTTTTTATCTTACACTAAGCAAAGTTGTGGCGTGTTATCTTATTGCATAGTGTAAGGTACATATGTTTGTCTAACAGGTTTTCGCGAACATAAAATAAAAACATTTTGTTAGTCTTACAGATCATTCATATAGCTGTTAATTAAAACTAACGCTCGCCCGAGCGAGACGTGTGTTAGATATATCCGAGCGATCCCAGCCCTGTGTTCCATAGTAAACACAACGTAAACACGTTTTGTTTATGGAGCGGAACGAAACCTACCAGCCCTGTGTTCCATAGTCACAAAACTCAAAACCTGTTTTGCACAACCTATACAGGTTTTGTCGATATACCGTTCCTTAGTCGGTTAACCAAACATGTTCTACCTGTATTCCATTCATAAAACAGCCCTGTGTTCTATAGTCACAAAACTCAAAACCTGTTTTGCGAAACCTATATAGGTTTTGTCGATATACCGTTCCTTAGTCGGTTAACCAAATATGGTCTACCTGTTTTCCATTCATAAAACAGGTAGGTTTCGTTCCGTTTGATAGGCATAGCTTAAACTGTTTATGTTGTGTTTACTATGGAACACAAGGCAGGTAGGTTTCGTTCCGTTTGATAGGCATAGCTTAAACTGTTTATGTTGTGTTTACTATGAAACACACGGCTGTATTATGCATGTACTCCCGTCAAACAGATTTGGTTTACCGACTAATGCACGGATTATATAGGTTTCGCAAAACAGGTTTTGGGTTTGGTGACTATGAAACACAGGGCTGGTGTTCGGTTACAGTACATGTTCCGCGTTGACCAGTCATTGACTTATTAACTGTCATCTATATAATATTTATGACTGATTATGTTAAAGAGGGATTAGGTCAGGTCGGAATGCGAGAAACTCTTTCTTTAACACATTTGATTATTCGTAAATGAGATTGTAAAAGAATGGGCCCCGTACAGGCGGACCCGTACATGATTCATGTGGAAGAGGCATACAATGTTAGTTTTCATTTCTTTCAGTACAAGCGGTTTTAACACAAATGTTTTGATGTCAAAATCGGAAGATATCGGTCCCATAAATTACAACATAGAATAGATCATAAAGACAGTATAAATATGCAGTAATGGCAGTATGAATAGCGTATATATATTGGTCGCCATTTGACCGTCAGGCTTTGAAGGGCGAGCATAATAAGTATAACATTTCACAATTAAACGGAAAAAAGTCATTGTGATATTAAGAGTATCTTCTTTTTCAAATGGTGTTTTACGCTGCTTCCAATATTTTGTTTTCAATTATAAAACGGCGTTCAGTATTTCTGATCTATTTATCCTGACACCAGCGAGTCAGTCTTTTTACCCCACAATTCTTAACACGAACGATTTCGGCCAGTGATATTAAGAATGTCAAGATGTACTTTAAAAGTTGTTTCCCTGCAGTGGGTAGTAGGTGTATAGCAGAATAAAATGATTCGCCGATATCTGGATAAAAGGTCATATTACGCCAAATACATCCGCGGTGGTGCTGGTCTAGAGCCAAATAGTCCCTAAAAAACTGTTTTCTTTATCTCTTTATATCTTCATCAGAATGCATTGAATATATGACATTGAGTTTAAATTCATTGTAAATGCGTATAGGGTGCACATTTCCTCAATCTTTAGTATTTTGAATAAGAAATGCCGGTTTAACCGGTTCGGACCCGATTTGTTCCAAAAATGACGGTAACCATCTTCACTGGGTGAATTCTTTCTTGCATAATGCATGACTCTCCATTTTCTTGTTTTAAAGCTTAGAGGTTCCTCTTTTCAATGTTTTAAGGTGTTCTACACGAGAAACGCTTAGAATACGTTACAGTTGATGGCTGAAACTGGTCGATTTACATGGAAAGGCAGAAGGAATTTATTTGGTGTAAAAGGGGACGACGCCTTGATTAATTTGAATTGGAATAATAAAAACAAGAAATATCTTTAAAAAAGATAAACGGCGATCAATGTGAGAACACGCTAATAAATTGAAAATGCGCATATTATTTGATATTTTATCTTACTTATTAGAATGACAGAAAACAACGTTAAATATGTAATATTTGGTTTCTAAATGTTTTAGTTCATATATTTACTTTGGTTTTGATATGAATGAGAGAGGAAAAAAAAGTTTGCCTTTGCCGCGAAGCGAACCACAGACCTTTCACTTGACAATCCAAATCAACATCCATTACACTAGCGCGAGATTACATCGATACCGTTCAAGGCCGAGAATTTGTCACATTTATTAATCACGCGAGGCTCCCAAAAGGTGTATTATGTAACAAAGTATAAGTTTCAATTGACGATAAATAACTGAAAACTTATCATGTTTCAAAAATAATTAATATTTTGCTCTTAAATATTGTATTTCATTCGTTTTCACTGTTTGTTGTCACTGAAATTTATTAAAGGAAAACAATTAATTGTTAGTGTGCAGAACATTTCATTTTGAATTTTCACCTCATTGGTAACTCTCGTAGGATCGCTAACTTAACTATGAACCAATCAAAACGTTTCATTTCCTTTATTTCTTCGATATCATATATTTAAATACAACATTTGATTGGTCTACAATCTAGATCATTTGTTTAACATCTAGGTCAAAACCCACGTTAGTCAGATATCGCCTAAAAAACTGTAGTGTCATGGTCGTCTGTTTCAGGCCATGCGTTCACGGACATTCTTACATATAAGAAGGTGCGCAGCTGAGCTTGTTATTACAAATATATAGGGGTTTTAAACTGTTCTATACATTGTTTCAGTTATATCGGCGACAGGTGCAAGTCACATTTCCTAGCCTAGTACAGATTTGTTTACCCAGGGATTGTGATGCAACAGTTCACTTATTCATGATCCCTGGGTAAACAAACCAGTACTAGGCTAGAAAATGTGCCTTGCCCAAGGGCATTCCACCATGACTGTAGTGCCGCGACTGGGGATCGAACCCGGGACACCCGGTTTCGAAATCTCCGACGCTAACCACTCGACCACAGCGGATTCCGATCCCTGTGTAAACAAACCAGTACTAATTTGTCGGTCCAAAGTCACAGCGGTTATGGTGGAGTGCCCTTGTGCAAGGCACATTTCCTTGCCTAGTACTGGTGTGTTTACCCAGTGATCGTGAATAAATGAACTGTTGCATCACAATCCCTGGGTAAACAAATCTGTACTAGGCCAGGAAATGTGACTTGCACAAGGGCACTCCATCATAACCGCCGTGACTGTGGCCCGAATTAGTACTGGTGTGTTTACTCAGGGATCGTGAATAACTGAACTGTTGCATCACAATCCCTGGGTAAACAAAGCGGTACCAGGCTAGGAAATGTGACTTGCACAAGGGCACTTCATCATAACCGCCATGACTGTTGACCGAGATCTGGACGCCCGGTTCTAAATCCCCGACGCTTACCACTCGACCACTGCGGATTCCGTTGTAAACAATACTTATAATAATTATAATAATTACTTTCCTATAAATTGGGTCAATATAAAAAAATGCAGACTTTTAGAGCTGATGAAAATAGAAGAAATGAATGTTTAACTCAACCTTTTAATTGCAGTTAACGAGAACATTTAACATTCAACTTCATGTTAACACAATATGCAAACATAAGGTATCTTTAACAAAAAAATATATTTATCTAAAAAAGGTTGCTTAACATATTTGTCCTTGGTGTTACTAAAACTATTATTTTAATAATTCCTACAATGAAAGGAAATATTATCTGCAACAGCAATGGAATTTGTTCTGTATGGTATGTTATTGTTCTATGACCAAATAAAATAAAATTGGAATCTTGCGTCATATTAAATTTAAGTTTACAAATATACAAATGAGAAAAAGATTCAATTGGCTATATTACGTTTCTAAATATGTAATTATTTCTTATATTACTAGAATTCAATTATTAATGATTAAACTCAACAAATTATGAGTTTCTCATTTTAATGACTGACTGAGCACAACGGTTCTAATAACCATTAAATATTTATTTTTTATTCTGTAACACCAATGACAAAAGTGTAACACCAGGGACAAGAATTGTAACACCAATGACAAAATCAAATAAAGATATCTCTCTATTACAATTAATATCGTAATGTATCTGTAACAATGGATTATAATATTTATCTTTCCTAAGAAAGTCGGAATTTGAAATATGTTCTCGATATTTATTTGTGAAAAGAAACATTTGTTGTGTACCAGTTACACCACTGACTTACCCGGTAACACCACTGACATTATTTCTGTTTCATTTCAAAGTTAGTGTACATTATGCATATAATATGTATGAAGAGCTGACATGTAAGACATTCATACATAGAATATGTATAATATACACACCTAGTATATCTTAACCCTTACAAGCGTGAACCAAAATGGTTGATTTTGAAAAGAATGTAAATTTAGATGAGATCGTAAGAGCGATCTTATCAGTATTTGCATTGTTTTCCACTCCGACAATTGAAAAACAAAAGTAATCTTAGGTATACACAAGGTACTGCTTGGACCTATCTAATACTGAAATCGTAGCAGACCAATGTATCTTAAACTAATTAAACAAACAACAATTAAACTGAACTTCCATGTATTTGTATGCTGTAATCTTACTATCATTTGTTGGATAGTACCAACATTTTCCGCGCTTTTGAAAAACAGTTTAGGAAGAGTTAATATTGCTCATAACGAGCAAGCTGATCACGTCCTGCACCGTTTTCCACAGTCCAAGATAATCCACATCGAGAGATGTGTTAATCGGATTTTAATTGCTGGAAAATAATATTCCAGAACTCCACATCTGGTTTGTATTTTGATTCCACCTATACAGGCTCATCGATGACGGTCATAACCTGATCCAGACTGTACCAGCACTCATCATGTACAGCTCTTGGCCAGTAAAAATGGCAAGATATTTAATCCTTTCCAACCCTGTGCATGCAACTGACATAAACATCTTCTTCATCTATGTCAGTGACATACCCAGGGTATGGAAGACCATCATACAAAACAACGACATATTTATGTAACAAGTGTTGTGTTTCTTTATAAACCATTTTAATTTTGCTTTCAAACTCCCTATTTCCATCTTCGCTCTTGCCTTCAGAATCCCCACATATATATTTGCATCCCTTTTCGCCATTGTTTTCAGACTTCCCATCTCTATCTTCAAATCCCCTTTCAACGCTATTTTCAGACACCCCGCCTCTATCTTCGCATCCCACATCGCCCTTGTGTACATACTTCCCACCTCCATCTTCGCACACTGTGTCTACTCTCACTTCAAACTCCTTACCTTCATCTTCGCACACTGTATCACCCTTCAGTTCAAACTACTTACCCCCATCTTCGCACACTGTGTTTACTTTCACTTCAAACTCCTTACCTCCATCTTCACGCATTGTGTCACCCTTCAGTTCAAACTCCTTACCCCCATCTTCGCACACTGTGTTTACTTTCACTTCAAACTCCTTACCGCCATCTTCACACATTGTGTCTCCCTTCACTTCAAACTCCTTACCTTCATCTTCGCATACCGTGTCACCCTTCACTTCAAACTCTTTACCTTCATCTGCACACATTATGTCACCCTTTACTTCAAACTCATTATCGCCATCTTCACACATTGTATCACCCTTCACTTCAAACTCCTTACCTTCATCTTCACACACTATGTCACCCTTCACTTCAAACTCCCCACCTTCATCTTCATACATCATGTCACCTTTTACTTGAAACTCTGCACCTTACGCACCCTTCGCTTCAATCTCTGATGTTTGTCTTAGTTTCTTCCAAAAATGTAGTTCCTTGAGACTGGAATTCAAAATTCGTTTTTGTTTCTTTATCTTTTTCCTTGTGACTGTCTGTTTTATTCCAGATGTATTTTGGCTGATATCATCTCTCTCGAAGAAGTCAATTAGACTGTTTTCAATCCTCTTACTTAAGCTATATACTCAACTCCTATTTGCTTTATTCTGAATCCCTATATATCTGCGAATTTTTGTGAGAAATCCATATTTTCGCAACACACCCATTGAAAACCATCTCAGCCAAGGTTTTCTTTACTCGGTGACTTCCACTCATATATTTCTCTTGTATTGCTTCCTTTAGGGCAAAGTGGAAGGTCAGAGTCTTTCTGACTTGATTCTGTCTAATTCTCTTCTCTTTTGGTATCAGATTGACTCTTAGTCCTCGCAGCAAACGCTTAGACTTTGATTTAGGTGTTTCTGGATGGTCGCATTTATTTATTTCTCTCTCTCTTAACCACCTCTTTATATACATATGTTTCGTCCTATTTACTTTATGCAGTTCTTCCCTAAGTTTTGCATTATCCCTGTAACACTTGGCTTTCGATCGAATCCTGACTCTAGCGCTTGAGAGCTGCTGATGAGACGGTGCAGGATTTGGGGACGTTAGAGGTGTGAGTGGTTCAGGCTGTGCTCCTTTTCTTTTTCTATACCCTTTCTGTTGTTCTTTCCATATTTTCCTTTGCTGTCGCTTTCCCCTTTGTGACATCTGGCCAGTTGGAATGCGGTTGCCTACATCAAGGTCTATTCTGTACTTTTCTACTTTCTTTCGGAGGTATTCTGCTCTCCTGTTTGGATCAGAGTCTCTATTTTCTCGGTATCTTCTTTGCTTTTCAGCATTAGTTAAAGCCATGGTAAACCCTGCAATCAATGAGAAACTATTTAACTGTTTAACAAATAAGAATGTGTTGGTCCCTTTCAAATTGAAAGCATAAATCCCTATGTATCAGTAGAAGGCTGGACCGTGTTTTTATTTACTAAACGTTCAGATTGCACGTTAATAGCTGGCTGAACTCTTCCTACACCCTTTTAAAATATGTTCTTTAATAAATGCGGAAAATGCGTATCTTTAGAATTACGAACGTTGATGTATATACACTGTCCACTTTAACTCTAAATTGTAGTTTTTTAGCCGTTTATTAGCATTTGCAATGGTCTCAACATCGTTGACGAGCTCATTCAGGCATTAAGCCCCTGTCACACTGCCATGAGTTTGTGCTAGGATGACATGACCGATGTCTGTAAATCGTGGCAAGTCGCAGACCAGATCGTTGTGTATCTTGACAATTATTTTGCATGTTTCGGGCTATCGTGGCAAAACACTCGTACAGCCACGACGTTTGAGTTATCGTGGTGATATTGTTACGCACTCGTACTTTAGTTTGTGGATAAAGTGTACACATATTATATAAGAACAGCACCACAGAAATACCAACAATATGGCATCTGTGTAGGGTTTAATCCTGATACATCAGCGCAGGATAATCCCGGCCTAGACTTTCCGCCTCCTGGAGATTTTTGTATCAGGAATCATACTTTATATCTATACCCCAGAGGCGGAAATGTCGGCCTGGATGAATCTGCGCGCACTAGAAAGGCTGGTTCGGATTGATACTTTACGATCATGCCACCTTGTATTTTTTGTTATCGAAATGGCTCATATATAGAGAAAATAAAACAATGATTTGTCATTGGTGTAACCTGCACTGTCATTGGAGTTACCGAAAATTACATTTGGGTTAACTTACACATTGTTTATCAGAATATCTATGAAAAACAATAATAATCCAATACATACCAACAAAATATGATATCACGGTCTTTACCTTTTTGAATTGTTTAAAAATTAAATCCACATTATGTTAATACTATACCTTAGTGTCATTGGTGTTACCGAATCTGTCAATGGTGGTACTTTTTTGTAGGTAACACCATTGACGGTAACACCAATGACATATTCAACTTAAAACTACAGTTTACATGAATAATGACTTCTCCCGGGCAACGCTCAACCTTTGAAGTGATCTTTGCATCATTTGCAATATTACAAAAAACAAGCAACTTCTGAATCTTAAATAATGGAATTAATTTATGTGGTTACACTATTGACCTGTTAAAAAAATACTACGGCAACTATAATTACCTCGATGACTTTAAAAGGCTTGAAATTCAAAAATCGTCTGCATAAATAATCAACATGCTGACAGGAAGTTGTGTAAGAGGGGATCGGTAAGTAATAACATCTTTCAATAAGGGAAGTAACTTATACATTACGCACATAATAAACGGTTACACCACTGACAAACCACTATTGTACACTTATATTTTTAAAGATTTGACATACTATAAATTAATTTTATTGATTGATACTTATACCAAGTAACAAACACAGATACAAGTGTTGTCAAACTTACCTCTTTTAAGCTGTTAACCAACGATTTCATGAAAATATTCGCAAACAAATAAAGACTCGATTTCCTTTGACAGCATTAATTAGTCAGTCGTGCTGTATCATTCACCTGATTTCAAGAAATGTCCGATACTTACCGGTATCTTTTTGCCTGTCAATGAAAAAACGCGTTATTCTTTGTATCGTGGCACATGGATCATGTTTTAAAAGAATAACATTTACAGCGAAATACAACAGTGACATGAAAATATGGAAAATCTGCATTTTTTGATATTGACCCATAAATTTATCAACCCTTAGCTCGCTGCGCTGGAAATTGGGTCATCACCATTTGTTTTTAATAAGTTCTTTCAAAAAAATGATCAGGGTTTCTGTTTAAATTTTGATGCATAAGTATAATTTGAACTTTACGAATTTGCAGGCTTATCTATGACTCTATCGTTCGCAAATGTTATTTAAAGTCGTCATAACGTCAAACGGTACGTGTTTTAGGGTCGCGTACAGTTGGATACACGTTGGTGTTTGACTTTTACTTAATGATTACCTGGTAATGTTCCCATGGTTACTCAACTTGGGAAATGAATAAAGTAGAACACCGTATTACTTGCGCCTAACCTAATTCCGTATGTATCGATATAAACTAAGGCAACACAATTAGGTCTAGTATCCGAGCCCCGAAAGCTCAGTAGCGACGCGGGCTGTCAATCCAGGTGATATTTCCGACATTTGACAAAAGTGACTGTGACAAGCGTCTTTCGTCTTCCACCAATTGGCTAATAGTCTATGTGTAAAAGCAACCAGTTTCTTGGACAGTCTGTTGCGTGTAGTACTGGTGTACGAAAGCCATAAAACACATGAGTAGGTGAATTGGCCGTCGAATGAGTAGGTGAACTGGCCGCCAAGAAATAAGTGAAAAACTGTTGAAAACGGCGTTAAACTCCAATAAAGAATCATGTAAAGACTGTATTGATGAAATATACCGGAGTTAAGGAAAATTTAAAATAACAAATCTGCGTTGTACGAATTTCGTAATTAACTTCGTTAGAAACATAATTCGGTTATTTATGGCTGTGTATAAACGTGATCGTGTCTAAGGTGTGTCTAAACGGAATTTTGTCTCAGAAATAGGACAATTTGACAAGACTTTTCTAGGAAACTAGTACAACGAGTGGCTGGTTTGGGCGTAAAGTAAACTGAGACAAGATTGTACAATGAAAGGCTTTCTGTTGTGGAAATGTAAAGTCTCCTATTGGTACCTTGTAATTTAGCAGATTCAACGTCTCGTTTCTAGGGAACTAGTACAAGGAGTGGCTGGTTTGGTCGTAAAGTAAACTGAGACAAGATTGTACAATGAAAGGCTTTCTGTTGTAGAAATGTAAAGGCTCCTATTGGTACCTTGTAATTTAGCAGAGTTAACGTCTCGTTTTCCGTAGCGCCAGTTAATAATAGTATTTTTGAACAATGTTGATTTGGATCACTATAACCATCTCTTCACTCTAACCACTGTATAGAAATGTTGGCAAAAGCTTCTAAAGAGTATAGATTATTGCGTAAGCACTGTGTGAACAGGCGAATACACGGGCTGATCTGGATATATGATATTCACGAAACAATACGCTTACCTCTTTGCCCATGCACGGGCTCCTATCAGTATTCCAGGTGTTTCCAGAATATTCGCTGGACTTGACTGCAGAGAGCGAAGATCTTTGTTGGTCAGAAAGTCAACAAGTGACAGGGTATCAAATATGTACAAATATTTTGAAGATCGACTCATACAATCGGCAATGTGTAAAAGAGGCGATGCAAGTTAAGGATGTCTAAATTGTCAGTGTTGGTGTGACTATACACAACACATGAATCGGAATTGGCCGAGGGTGTTTAGGTTGGGATATGAAGCCGGGCGTCTGGCGTTCGACACCCGTACGCGGCCGGCATGGTGGTATTGCTGGTGGAAATTTCCCATTTCTTAGCCTATAGTAATGGTTACTCACCCAGGGAACATGAGTAAGGGCTCTGTCACCGTGATGTAACTGACATATGAGCCGAATAACGAGAAAACAAGCATTGTGGACTCTGCGGAAATGATCAACCCGGATCAGCCTAAGGATGCCGCTTAGGCTTACCAGAGCAGACACTTTCCACCCCCGGTGGATTAACTGTTTCAGGAATCATTACTCAATACCTCTATCCCCTTAGACGGAATGTGTCGACTGGATTAGCCTGCGCGGATTGCGCAGGCTGATCTGGATTGATACATTACGCAGAGTCCATAGTGTTGGTTGTCTCGGTGAACGGTTCAATTATAGATGAGAAACAGCGTAAAGCCAAAACTATATCTAGAGTGGACAAACCAGTTCTCGAACCTCTTATCATTCATCAAGGCTCATTGGAATTATTATGAATTTAGTTCAGAGACAACAACACAGAAACATTCATTCAACTCTAAATGTATATGTTCATAATGATAAACAAAGTTCCGGGTAAAATTGATAACGTTTTGCGCGTTTTCTGCCTATAAAAATCACATAATGACGTGTGTACATATCGGAACGTACAGTACAGCTCACGCGGAAAACGCATTTTCCGCGATCCCACGATGGAGAAATATTTGTCATCGCGGATGATCACCGCAATTCAAACTCTATGATCACCGCAATACCGCCGACGGACTAATTTGATCACCGCGATTGACATTTCGTTGATTCGAGCTTCTTATCTATTATGAAATCACCGCGATTTTTACAAAATTGCGATTATTTTATGACCCAACTTGCTAAAATTCATTCCATTTCAGCAAACTATTCGAAAAACAGTCGAAGATTGTGTTTATTTACGATAAGTAAATTACAATACATGTATATATATCTTTGAATTTTGTATATACAGTGCATGCACTTGAATCTCTTAATAAAGGCAGATTGTTGATTGTTGAGCTTTTCTTATTAACTTAACAAAAAAATGATCCAATTGTAATATTGTTGAAAATGACAATGTTTTATTTCAACGCAATGTGTTGATACAGAGTAGAATTGATTTTACATGTAGTTATTGCACTTTATTATGAAACAACTTGTCGTAAAGCAGTTAGTTATACTAGTTTAACAAAGTACAGGCTTATATTATATGTAAGAAGTGGTTTATCAGCGTGTATGTTACATTTTGGAGAATATGGTCGTTAGTCCTTTCCCACGTAAAGACGTTTACCCTTTCCCATATAGTGATTGACAATGGATTTATGTCATTTATTAGTGAGATCTAAAGAAAGCTACACATCTTTCAGGCAGAATTAACAGTTTTATTTTCACGTAGTTGTATTGTTTACAGAATACAGAAAGTTTAGGGGAATTATATTGAGTTATTACGCATATATGCTGCTTTATAGTTAGCACTGATTTATAATCATTGTCCTCTTCAACAACATTTATTCGTACTGTAATGAAATAATAATTAAAAATCAAAAATACTCCCAGCAAAACGGCGAGAAAAAGCTTATCTAGTCAAAGGAATGTCACCGCGAATCCGCGATGGCTCCACCGCAAATCCGCGATTATCTGTTTTATTAACCCCCTGGGGATATCTTGCTGCGTCCGCGATGGTAAAGAAATCAAATCGCGGTAATGGGCGGGCCTCTGCCTATCTTCGTGGAACAAAATAATTGACCGCGTTGAGATTTGTCCGCGGTGGCTCGCGGACGATGCGTTTTCCGCGTGAGCTGTACTGTATATAGCACATAACACAAAGACGCGTACACATCACATTAAGATAAGTGCATATAATATAATGAAGTATGCACATAACGAAATGTGGAAGGCAAGAAGAAACAACGATCGGTATTGATCTTATAAAGAGGTATACTCATAACGAAATGGATAATATTCACAAGACACAACAATCAGAATACATAATAGAATGAAGTGTGGACATAACGAAATGGATTATGCACCTTACACATTATTGTACATAGCATAAAGGAGTATGGCATGCTAGTGTAAAGACTACACAGAATACAAACAAATATTGTTGATTGAGGCAGTAAAGCTCATAGAAACACAATGCACTTTTAAACAATTAACCTTTCCCCCCCCCCCCCCCCCCCCCACCCCCAAACAAAGAGAAAACCAACAGTGTCGACTCTGCGTAAAGTATCGACTCAGATGAGCCTAATCATGCAGCGCAGGCTAACCCGGACAGACACTTTTTGCCTCCTGTGGATTTTCTGTTTCAGGAAGCATACCTCTATCCCCCTTGAGACGGAATATGTCGGCCCTGATTGCCTGCGCATGCTGATCTGGTTCGATACATTACGCAGAGACCATAATGTTGGTTTTCTCGTGGAACGGCTCATTTTATTAAGTATTTAGCGTGATATTTATTAACGATACACCGTGACCAATGTATAAATGGAACACCAGGCCATAACTATACCCCAAATATATATGAAAAACTTTTAAAGTCAAAGAAAAAATAAGACGAAGCAAAAAATATTAATCATAGTCATAACCCTTCCCTTGATGGTACAGCTAAGGCCTTAGAAAACTGATGGTTGCTTGATTGGTCATTCATCTACTCATTCATCTGATCGCTCGTTCATTCGTTCATTCTCTAATTCCTTTATTCATTCTTACGTCGCTCGTTATTTACTTCGTTATTGCACATTATTTATTCCGCTATTTAAATGCAGTTTTATATATGGAATGTGTTTGTTTCTAATGAACAGTACCATATATTTGGATTACTCATCCTGAGAACGTTTGTATACTTCTCATATTTAATCAATGCAAAAGTCATGTTTAATTCATGTTTAATATATGTTTAATATATGTTTAATTCATTTTCCTGTCATGTATATTGTATGTTTATGTATGTGTTTAGACAATGTACGTTGTACACGTTCTGTCTGTCTGTTAATTACTAGTACATTATTCTACGTTGTCAAGTATACTGAAGAGAGTAGTGAGTACCGTGTGTCAGGATTGGACTACATCGAGGGCTTGGCGTGAAACGGTTGTAACTAAAAACCTATTTTGAAATAGAACGAGCAATGGCACCTAAATTTCCATTGTTTACCAAGAAAAATGATTTAACGCTTATACAAACTTTATGGCGAGGTGATTAACCTTGGTAAAAAAATATCGATTTTAGTTACAACCGTTTCACGCCAAGCCCTCGACATGTACATGTATACGCATACTGATCTAGGTATACTTTGCCGTCTAGTATCAAGTCGTCTTTATGCAGGGGACAGAGAACATAACAAAATAGAGGGGGAAAAGGTCCGGTGATATTCTCGAAATCCCCTTTAAAATATCCTCACTGCCGAGAATTGCCGCTTAGTAGGCAAAATCCCCTCGATGCATTTAACAGGGTAGTCATCCCCTTGATTAAATGTTCGGGTAGTCAAAATCCGCTTGATAAAAGGTTAGGGTAGTCAGAATCCCCTTGATAAAAGGTTAGGGTAGTCAAAATCCCCTTAATAAAATGTTAGGGAAAGATTGCCCTGGCAAAAATATAAGGGTAGTAAAAAAAAAAACTTTATATCAGATAATATGTATACTGTTACAAAGTGTAATGTTAACTTTAATCAGACACACTATATTACATAGTGTCCCTGCTTTAATTAATAACATCATGTTTGTTTTATTAAACAGTATCAATATCAAGCACGAAGGGTATGTTTACACGTCCTTACAAACAAAATGTCATCCGTTGGGAAATAGCTTAGAGAATCGGTGAGTGTCTTTACACTCTTGCATGTGTATTTTGATGCATTTGCGGAAGACAAAAGGAGAAATTGGTAAAAACGAGTTTTCAACTTAGTCAATAATTAAACTTTTAATTTTGAGATGTTAATACTGTTAACAGTGGTAAAGTGGTTAAATCAGAGACATATAAATACACATATAGGGTAATCGGACTTCAAAAAGAACAAATATCGGTAACATCTCGCGGGTTTGCGAGATTTGTTAGTCATGTAACTAATATATTGACTAGTCGTGTCTGCGGTATAATACCAACCGCTGATTAGGGTTGTGTAGAGTAAGCCTTACTTCTAGTTTTCATGCTTTGATTTCAGCTTATAGCTCCGTTCGTGATTTCAGTTATTTTTAACTGTAACATCCATGGAATAACTGATAGCGAACCTTACTATGTTTCCCGCTTTATTATAACATAATCTTAACTCAAAAATGGTGTAAAACAAAACTATCTCGGCCTAAAATACAATCATCATGAATAAGTAAGCATTCGGAATGTATTTGTAATATTTAATCTTTCTAATTTAATGGAAAAAATAACAACAAAAATTCTCGCATTCTGTCAAAGAAGTTTTAATACAAATGGGACAAATAAGACTTCGCGTATATGTTTATATAAAAGTTCGTCATTCTTTTATCATTTATTCCTATTCAGTAATCGGGGTCGTCAGACGCTTGTTATGAGTGCTTGCAGGACAAGGATTATGATCCACGAGACTCTCGCCGTACCCGCGATAAAATGCAATATTTGGCGGTGATTCGAATCTCTGTATTTTTATGTCTCTGGTTAAATGAATATAATGATATAAGTTAATTTAAATTATTGAAATTATAAATAAGTTTATTAGTTATTAATTTTACTTATTTTAGCAAATGGCCCTTTTCTGTCGGTTACCATATATAATATTTTCACAATTCTCCTGCTTTCATTACAAAAATATACTCATACCCTTTGCTGTCTTGTTATAGCAAACGCCATAACGAGATTAACAGCAACTGAGTAAGGGGATTGTGACGACCCAATCGAAGTTGATTTTGAATACCCTGTTAATCTATCGACGGTATTTAGACGACCAGGTTAACTTTTGGCTGAGGTGATAGCACATTAGGAAACATTATAGTGAATGCAAAGTAAAGTACTTAGTCAGGTGGTTTATTTGACTATTTGTTTCCAACACAACATGCATGACTTCAAGAAAAGACGTTAATATTCAAAAAAGGTTTTGTCGAAGATTTCATGTCTTTTCTAAAAAAAAAAAAATAAGATTACATACTGTTACTCTAATGAAGTCATTTCTTGTAATTTATTATAAATAGACTAAAATAAAAAAGCAGTTTGACAAGCAAAGTTGGACACAAAGGAAATGATTATTATAATTTGTTTTCTATTTATTACTAGATATATACATAAAATAAAATAACCATTTGATTAGTCATGCGATTTCCATGATGTAACTGACAAATTTAAAATGTAAAGCCCTTTAACCAAAGGTTGTCTGATGTACATTTTAATGTTGGGAGGGGTTAATCCTTTCCCACATACAATAATTATTTTGTAACATCAAGACAATAATGATTAAAATCGCTAAAAGAAAAGAAGTGTAATAAATAAGTAGAGTTGAAAACATCATGAGCGATTTCCTCTTTTGTCACAATGTTTTCAAAAATCGTCTGCTGCAGAGGCGTCAGTAAGCGTCTCTATGAGAAGGGAAAGGGGGGTTAAATACTATATGATAATCACTTTGCTTGATGGCCATTTCACAATTATGTTAAATATCTTTCGGATCGAGTTGACCTTTTTCCTAACTACAAAAAGAAGTACAGTCAAACCTGTACTACCGACCACCTGGTATAACCGACTCCCTGGTGTAAGCGACCACATTGAACTCCGCCCGATGTTTTTTAGTCATAAATTAACCTGCAATAAGCGACATCCTGCTGTTTACGACCAACGGACACTAAAACCCTTCCCATTTTAATAAAAATCCACGATTATTTATTCTTTAATACCAATACATGTATAATGTAGTATACATAAGACCCAAAAAAACGAAAAATACATTTGTACCTCAATAAGAGACCACCTGTCTTAAGAGACCACTTACAGCATTTCCCTTGGGTGGTCTCTTAATACAAGTTTGACTGTAGATACAAAATACATTTTTGTTAACATCTAAGCAAAACATTAGGGGCGTTCTTGGAATGAAAGTATGATTGAATAAAGTAGTGAAAGTCGTCTTCTGCAGGTGCATCTGCACGTGGGAAAATGTCTACCCTTTCTCACACATACATCTCATCTGCGACGACTTTAACCCTTTCCCTCATACGACAATTCTGCAGCAGACGACTTTGAACATATTTTGTCAAAAATTAGAAAAACTCTATAATTAAATGGATAACCTGTGACTAAAATTGGAAAACATTGTGGCAAAAGGAGAAATTGCTCGTTCTGAGCAATTTCTTCTTTTGTCACTATGTTTTCAAAAATCCGTCTGCTGCAGAGGCGTCAGAAAGCGTCTACATGAGGGAAAGGGTTAAAAACATGTGGACATAAATAGAAATGCTCAATAAAAGATAGACGACTAATCGAGGAGCGTTGAAAACATTATTTCAAAAGGATAAGTGGCTCAACATGAGCAAAGTTCTCCTTTTGCAAGGATGTTTTCAAACGTTGTCTGCTGAAACTGTGCGTCATATCGTATCTACACGTGGGAGAGGGTTAAAACAGTGATGTAAAGGACGAAAGAATGTGACCATTTCAGGTATCGTTGACCACTAAAGCGGTCATTCACTGATTGACCCTGCATGACTCTCCGAGTGACAGTAACTTTATTGAGAAAATAATACCAACAGTAAGTGGTCAAAAGTGTAGTGAAGTTACATTCCCCAACCTGACATGTTAGAGGTCAAACTCGGCGTACTGGGATTAGTAATTCAATATGACTTCTGGGATACGGGGGTCAAATATTGATCTCTATCAGCAGCGTATAGACCGTCTGGGTGGTGAAGTGCAAGAGCGTCCACCTCGGGTGTAGGAGGTCGCGGGTGTGATCACCGACCGGATCAATTGATTGATTGATTGATTGATTGATTGATTGATTGATTGATTAGGGTTTTCAACAATTTTGCAATCATATCACGGCGAACAGTGTCCTGGTTTTCCCACACCAGTACACCACACAACATACTTTATACTTTTCAAGCAACTGGCTGCTTTTCCACATAGACTGGTAAACAGCCCATTGGTGAAAGTCGAATAACGCTTGCCACAATGACTTTTGTCAAACGTCGGATAGAATATTTGCGGAGCTGGGATTCTAACTCACAACCCCTGGATTGACAGCCCAGGTCGCTTCCGACTGAGCTACTGGGGCTCGGACGGTCCGACCGGATCAAACCAAATACTTTTAAAACGGTAGTAATGGATTCCACTTGGGCCGAGCCCCGGTAGCTCAGTCAGTCGGTAGCTACACAATTGGGCTAACAGCGTGAGGACGCTGGAGATAGAAGCCATCTGTATATGAACTCTTCGTCGGTTTTCTTTTTACGACGTAACTTCAGAAGAAATACTAAATCAAATCTACTAAGCCCAAACACTTTCAATCTCATCTACATTTAGTTTAAAGTTATTTATTTTACATCGATTGCGAAACAAGCTTTAAGCTTATATTAATCACCATCGATATCTGCTTCCTGGATACTTAACCAGTACTCGCGCCGTTTGTGTGGATAAATCCCAAAGGCAGGACCCGCTCATCACGGGATTCGAACCCGTGACCTTTGGTACAAGAGGCGGACGCTCTACCTCGGTACCACATTTGAATGTGCATGTACGATGGCCGTTTTCTATTTTGAAAAGTTCGATGATAATGTTTTATATACTTATTAAACGTTCTTTTCCAATGCAGCATACCGTTTAAGTTCCACCGGGAATAATCGATTCTTTTTGTGACACCCTGTACACACAAAACGAGCGAGACCGCAGTCATGGTCAGCGAGGCGGAACAAACTCCCCTTCTATCTCTGTACTCGACGTACGGCATTATGACATCCATCGCTAGGAAGGCGCGGTACCGTTTTAAGTATAAATTGATTGAAAGTGTAAAAATTAACTTGTGTTTAAAATGTTAACGTAACTGTACGTTCGCTTAAAGAAAACATGCGTTATTTTAACGTACAATGACACGTTTTTATTTATAACAGAAAAAAATGTTATGCTTTCTTTAAAGTGTTGCAGTTGTGCTTTTTAAACTAATTTACTATTATGGCAGATATGGAGTAAAAGTGATTGAGATTTATTGCATACATCTGTTACTAAATGCGTGTCCTGTCACTTAGCAAGAGGATACGTGTCTGATGTTTTAAGCTAATCTAGGGAAGAAAGAGTTTACAATGGAAGATATCCCAGAATGACGAAAACGAGGAAATGTGTATGTATGAATGAAACGTGAAACGGGATGGTTTGCCTAACAACAGTTGTCATCCTATGTGAGTCTGTTTTGTAATTCGGGATATGATTTAGATCATAATTCATGTCACCTTGCAATTTAAGAGGTACGTGTATTTAAGAGTTTCATCAAATATAGACTTAACAGGACACTTGAACCCTTTCTAACTTGCAGACGCATTTTGACGCATCTCCACCCTTTTCCTCATACGAAAATTTTGCAGCAGACGACTTTAAACATATTTTGTCAAAAAACAGAAAATCTCTTTAATTGAATGGATAACTTATGACTAAAAGTGGAAAACATTGTGGCAAAGGGAGAAATTGCTCGTTTTGAGCAATTTCTTCTTTTGTCACTATGTTTTCAAAAAGTCGTCAGCTGCAGAGGCTTCAGAAAGCGTCTATATGAGGAAAAGGGTTAAGCAGACGACTTTTGCAAATATTATTTTCAATTCAGTTTTATAACTAAACATCCATTTATTGAGGTTTACCGCAATTTTGCAGAGGCGTTTCCAAGTCGTCTGCTACTTTGTCATATTAAATGAGGTTTCTTCATCTTCAATTTCTTTATGCACTCCCAGTTTAAACAAATATCAAAACCATGAGGTACGTAGAAATTAGTATTACAAACGGTGCTATTGTTTACAAACAAATAATAATGATATCTATAGATGTCTGAATAGACAAATGCTTAGATCAACTTATTTGCCACAATGTTTTCATTTTCTAAATTAGTTTTTAGATTTGGATGTTTAAATTATTAATAGCTTAATTTAGATAAGTAGTACAATATTATTGTTAAACTGTTTCAAGATTCTTGTTTCTATAGAGCTCTAGTTTTGATTAGCGATTATATAATGTACAATTAATACTAGGTATATCATGTTAGCGTCAAAAAGTAATTACGTGTGTCTTTCGTCCTAAATGGTTATAGAAGGCAACTGTTATTTGATGCTGATGTCTGAAGATGACATAGGAAGTAGATCCTGAGCGGAAATCTTATGTAAAATACCTACTTTTCCTATATATGGTTTTGGAAACGTTTGGATTTCATAGGAAGTTGGAAATGAGAATCATTTTAGGGAAGTTTTAAACAACGTGTTATAGATTGCTTCGAGTAGATCTTCGCGGGCTCGAGCATTGGCCAGGTCATACCATATATTACTTTATAGAATTGATAGGAATGGCTGCTCAGCTTTGCAATCATGGTATTGAGAGATTTCGTGCTTGCCTCGACGCACTTTGAAATGTTCTTAGCTTGTATGATGATCACGGAAAGGTTATTCTCATGGGCGACTTGAACGTACATTTGAATGGACACTCCTTTATAAAGAATTTAGATAATAGAGGTCGTACCCTAGAACACCTAGCTTCAGACTTTAATCTGTTTGTACTGACGACTAGCGACTTATGCTCTGATTTAGATGCTACGTATGTTTCTTACGATGGAAAATATAGGTTTCTTGTTGACCATGTCATGGTCCCGTTCGAATGCGTTGACATAGTGCAAAAGTGTATTATCGTTGATGACAACTTCCTTAATATGTTATCGCACCGTCCGACTTTACGTCACGTTAACTTTAGCTTCAGATAACGTAAGCAGGTTAGACAAAATGCATACGTTTTCAGCGATTAAATGGAATAAACTATGCCAGACTCACTTAGATGCATATGCCTCTTACTTACACATTCATTTAAAAGACAGTACTGCCTCTTTACCAACCAACTGTGTGAACGGTTATATTGACGCGTTGTATAACTGTATATTCTCAAATATTAAGTTAAGCTCGGATATGTGTTTTCCTGTGTCTCAATTTAGACCATACCTTAAGCCATATTGGTCTAACGAGTTAAAGCAATTCCATTATATCATGTGATGTAAAAGAAAGGCATGGATTGATGAAGGTAGGACGAGAGGTCATACGTTCGAATCTTATGTTGCATACAAATCAGTCAAACGTGAATTTCGTAATTGGAATCGATTACGTTCCTTTCAGTATTTAAATAAGACAAACGAAGACATTGATAATGCATGCAATGTAGACAGCGCTACATTTTGGCGGCTATTTAACCCTAAACGCAATGTAAAATCTTCGTCGGTCTGTAATGAAATGAAATTTAATGATTCAGTATTAAGGGACTCCAAACAAATTGCTGTTGCATTAAGGGATTATTTTACTTAACTATACTCAGACACTGAATGTGATTCATATGACAATGAGCATTACCATAGAGTGTCCAACATATCCTCGAATTTAAAAGGTATCGGTAACCCTTTAATTAATGCAAAAGATGATATTTCGTTAAATGAGGTTTTGGAAGCGATTAAAGTCTTGCAAAAAGGTAAAATATGTGGTCCAGGCAACGTTTATAATGAACACATTATTTTCGGTGGTACAATGTTACATCACTACTTAACGCTGTTGTTTAATTTAATGTATTGGTTCTCCTATATACCTGTAAGTTTAAAATACGGTACAATCATAACATTGCACAAAGGTAACGGAAAGCGCAAAGATGTACCTAAAAACTATCGTGCCATTACATTATCTTCTTCAATCTAAAACTGTATGAAAGGATCTTGTTAAAAAGATTGCAAAACTGTTTTTCTAAGCCTCTCCATCCATTACAAGGTGGGTTTCAGAAAAAAATGGGCCGTATGATGACGTCACTAATAGTTAAAGAGAGCATTCATTTTTGTCAGGAAAAGAATAGTAAACTAAACACATGTTTTTCGGATGCTCGTCAAGCTTTTGACAGAGTTTGGCATGATGGGCTGATATATAAGTTACATCAATTAGGTGTTAACATTACTTTACGTAAAACTGTTATTGTCATGCACATAGAAATGTATAGCCGAGTTTTACACGCTGGTCACTACTCAGACTGGTTCCCTGTTTTACAAGGAACACGACAGGGTAGGGTCTGGTCCCCATTTTTGTATCTGTGCTACATCAATGATTTAATAGATATCTTGTCAAAAAGTAATTTAGGGCTTAAGATAAGCAATTATGACTTTTGCTCACCTTCTTTTGCAAACCATATGACTCTTCTTTCTTTGTCGCCAAGGGCATTACTAATACATGATCAGTATTTGTTATTCGTATTCATGCAGTTGGAGGTACCAGTATAATTCCGATAAGTGTGCGGTTGTAGTATTTAACGAATCAAAAAATGCATTTAGAAAAAGAAACACATTCTGGTACATGGGAAATTATATTATCAACGAAACCGCAGAAATTGTTCATTTAGGGATATTAAGCAATAAATTTTGTGATTCAAAGTCCATAGTACAAAATTCCTCCAAAAAGTTACGTCGAACTTTTTTCAGCATCTGTAAAGATGGGTTAAATTCCAATGGATTTAAACCGATCACAAGTAAGAAGATATATAACGCAGTTATTCTTCCAACGGCACTTTTTGGGACTGAATTTATTCCCTTTTCAAACAACCATATGATATTGTTAGAGCGTTCGCACCGCCTATGTTTGAAACATATTCAGGGCATGCACATGAGATCCAGGACAAACGTTGTCCTGGATCTCATGTCATGCCTGCCAATCGAATCTGAAATAGAAAAGAGGAAACTAAACCTATTTGGGCAGTTTTGTACACTGGTTAATGACTCAGCGGCTAAAACCATGTTCTATTTATAAAATGCAATATTGTTTAGGCCGGTGGCCTTAATATTTTTCAATAAAGAGATTTCATTGTCATTGTCAATGACAATGGCGTACCTTATACCAGGTGTACCACGTTAATGCCAATAAGAAGAAACATGTTGAGAGTCACGGAAAAGGCAGGTACTTTGATATTTCAAACGGGATATCTAATATCAGGGGTATCATATAAGTGTCAATAATTAGTGACATGTAACTGTTGAGTGTCACAGAAAGGGCAGGTACTTTGATATTTCAAAGGGATATCTAATACAAGGGGTATCATATCAGTGTCAATAAGTAGTGACATACATGTACCTGTTGAGTGTCACAGAAAAGGCAGGTATTTTCAAACGGGATATCTTATACCAGGTGTATCTTATGAGTGCCAATAAGCCGTTACATGTAACTGACAAGTGTCACGGCAAAGACAGGTACTTTGTCATTTTTAATCGGGATATCTTATACCAGGTGTATCTTATAAGTGCCAATAATAAGTTACATGTAACTGTCGAGTGTCACGGTAAAGACAGATATTTTGTTATTTCAATAAAAGAGTGCCAATAAGAAGTTACAAGTACCTGACAAGTCTCACGGAAAAGGCAGGTACTTTGATATTTAAAACGGGATCTTATACCAGGTATATCTTATTAGTGCCAATTATAAGTTATATGTAACTGACGATTGTCACGACAAAGGAATGTACTCTGATATTTCAATAGAGATATCTTATACCAGGTGTATCATATTAGAGCCTATAATCAGCTACATCTAACTGTCGAGTGTCATGGCAAAGGCAGAAACTTTGTCATTTCAAATGGGATATCCTATACCAGGGGTATCTCATTATTGACAATAAGAAGTGACATATTACTATCATATTACTGTCATGTTTGTCACAACAAAGGCAGGTACTTTGTCATTTCAAATTTCAAATGGGTTATCCTATACCAAGGTATCTCATAAGTGCCAATAAGAAGTTACATATTACTGTCATGTTGGCAGGTACTTTGTCAATTCAAATGGGTTATCCTATACCAGGGGTATCTCATTAGTGACAATAAGAAGTGACATATGACTGTCATGTTTGTCACAGCAAAGGCAGGTACTTTGTCATTTCAAATGGGTTATCCTATACCAAGGTATCTCATAAGTGCCAATAAGAAGTTACATATTACTGTCATGTTGGCAGGTACTTTGTCAATTCAAATGGGGTATCCTATACCAGGGGTATCTCATTAGTGACAATAAGAAGTGACATATGACTGTCATGTTTGTCACAGCAAAGGCAGGTACTTTGTCATTTCAAATGGGTTATTCTATACCAAGGTATCTCATAAGTGCCAATAAGAAGTAACATATTACTATCATGTTGGCAGGTACTTTGTCAATTCAAATGGGGTATCCTATACCAGGGGTATCTCATAAGTGACAATAAGAAGTGACATACTACTGTCATGTTTGTCACAGCAAAGGCAGGTACTTTGTCAATTCAAATGGGTTATCCTATACCAAGGTATCTCATAAGTGCCAATAAGAAGTAACATATGACTGTCATGTTTGTCACAGCAAAGGCAGGTACTTTGTCATTTCAAATGGAGTATCCTATACCAGGGGTATCTCATTAGTGACAATAAGATGTTTGTCAGGGTTAAGGTAGGTACTTTACGGGTACCTTTTACCAGGTATATCATGTAAATGTCATTAATTGTGACATGTAGCTGTCATGTTTGTCACAGTAAAGGTCAGTACTATGTCATTTCAAACGGTAAACTTATACAAGGTATATCATGTTAGTGTCAAATTAATTACATGTTACTGTCATGTTTAACGGATAAGGTAGGTATTTCATCATTTCAAACTGATAACCTATTATATGTTCCAGGTAAATCATGTTTAGTGACAATAAGTAGATGCATGTAACTATCGTGTTTAACCAGGGACGTAGATAAGAGGGATAGGCAACTCTACCTGTACACCTGTTATCTGGTTAAAATATCACACATAGAAATAAAATTGTCAAAATGTTCACATTTTGTAGCAAAAAAAACTTTGAAGACACAATTGGCACATAAACAAAACATACATATTCTGAAAGCTTAACATTTCAACTAAGGTTAGAGATACAATGAATAACTGGAATATCTTTGTATTTTGAACAATGACTGGTTTAAAAGACACAGATATTGGGATTTCTGAATTATATTATTTTTTTCCAAATATTGATAGACTGACATTTTTCATACGGATAACATATTATCAAAACCTGTAATATATTAAAATATTTGTATCTACTGCAATAGAAGAATGTTTAAACTTCCCGATTTTTTTTTTTAGTTTCATATCTTGAATAGTTTTTGAGTTTTACATGCTACAAATGTCGGCACGGGTGATATTTTAGTATATAATTTAGTTACTTATCCTTCTTATCTACGTCCCTGGTTTAACGGATACCTAATACAATTATTGGCATTTACGAAGCGATGTATTGCGTAACAGTAAGAATTGTACGGTCTCCAGCAGTTATTCAGTAGAGATTTTAAGTATTGAATACATGGCATTATTAACGATTCCGCTCCACCAATAACTTGAAGCGCTAGTGTATTAATAATCCATTTTCAAACCCATGTATTTAAGGATAATCAATATATTTGTACAAACGAATTAATTGTGTTTGCCTTTTACTAAAAACGCGTCACAATGATAAATTTCAATGAACAAATGATAATTAATTCCAATTTACCCTTTGCCACAAAAAAAACAAAATTGCATTAGGCGACATCAAATACAACTTCTGAAATAATAGGTTAATGTTATATAAATTGAAGGGACATAATTGAATAAACTTGGAAAATACTGCGACGAAAGAAGAAATTGCTCATCATCATAAATGTCTTCTTTTGTCATATGTTACTGATGTCGTCTGCTGTAGATGCGTGAACATGCATATGCAGGTGAGAAGGGTTTCATGAATGAACGAGGCAAGTTAATGTTAATTAACCAATTGCACTCGTCGAGTTACGATAAAGTAGAGACAACATTTCGCTGTTCGAATCTACTCGGGTCGTTATCCCTTTCCCTCATATAGACGCTTTCTGACGCCTCTGCAGCAGACGGCTTTTTGAAAACATAGTGACAAAAGAAGAAATTGCACAAAACGTGCAATTTCTCCTTTTGCCACAATGTTTTCCACTTTTTGTCATAGGTTATTCATTCAATTATGGAGATTTTCTATTTTTTGACAAAATATGTTCAAAGTCGTCTGCTGCAGAATTTTCGTATGAGGGAAAGGGTTAACCAATCCTTTCCCTGGTGGTGTTTTTCTGCATGTAAAATTTGGAAATGAAACAACACATAACTGAAGGGCCATTGCTTATGAAATTAATGAGCTGAAGGCACGGCAGGTGTATGTGTCTCAAGTACAAGATTGTATGTGTCTCAAGTTAAAGAGCGTTTGCCGAGCCGTCAGCTATTTTAAGCAACAGTGTTTGGCAGTTAGAGAGACAGAGAGAGAGAGAGAGAGAGAGAGAGAGAGAGAGAGAGAGAGAGAGAGAGAGAGAGAGAGAGAGAGAGAGAGAGAGAGAGAGAGAGAGAGAGAGAGAGAGAGAGAGAGAGAGAGAGAGAGAGAGAGAGAGAGAGGGGGGGGGGGGGGGTAGCGCGGTAGAGAGAGAGCACATATCCATATGTTATATAAAAAGATAAATACACACATATATATATAAACATACATACATGTATATACATACACATATACATACACACACATAGTTGGAATGAACATTGTTATCAAGAGTTAACAGTTATAAACTATTTGTGGAAAAACGCATGTGGTTCCCACTGAACAGCCATTGGGAAAAAAACATGCGTTTTGTGACATTGACCTTTGAAATACTGCCGCCAGAAATTATAAACTAATAATCATATGACAACTGTCACTAGTCATACAGACAGACAGACAGACAGACAGACAGACAGACAGACAGACAGACAGACATACAGACAGACAGACAGACAGACAGACAGACAGACAGACAGACAGACAGACAGACAGACAGACAGACAGACAGACAGACAGACAGACAGACAGACAGACAAACAGACAGACAGACAGACAGACAGACAGACAGACAGACAGACAGACAGACAGACAGACAGACAGACAGACATGCAGGCAGACAGACAGACAGACAGACATGCAGGCATGCAGGCAGGCAGGCAGACAGACAGACAGACAATTCATTCCGTAATAACTTCCCTTTTACAGAATGAATAACATTAATATGCAAATGAGATACCCGTTTAAAATATAAAAAAGAACTATTTATCTAAGTGTCTTTATAAGGGTGGTGCGAGGGCTTTAGGGGAACACCACACCCCACAAGTAACCGGCAACCAGTACAGACAGACAGACAGATACAGAGAGAGAAAGATATATATAGTATATGTTACATGTATGGCACATTGATCAACTAATATAGACTATTAATTGATTTGACTTATTTTTAAGGATAAGAAGAGTGAATAATTAGTGAAAATGAATCATGTCAATAATTAGTGCGAGCAGCCAGTTTTCCTGAGAAATAATAGTGTATGACGTTAACTAACGTAAAATATTAATAGAGGACATCCCAGGTAACAATGTTGATTATAGGAAATCTATACACTGCAGCAAAGAGGACAGCGTAAAATTGACATTGGGTAATGTGCGTGGGTGATACAATTAATGAATAAGCCCCGTCAAGTAAAACGGCATCTTCTAGCAAGCCCGTGCTCGTGTCAAGAAAAAGGGGGAGGGGTTTCTTGTAGCAACCCCGGCATCGCGTCAAGTAAAAGGAGCGTCTTGTAGCAACCCCGTCATAGCGTCAATTAAAAAGGGCATATTGAAATAACTCCAACATCAAGTCAAGTAACAAGGGCGTCTTGTAGCTACCCCGTGAGGATGACGTATGCACATGTCCACACCCGAGTCATCCATGTACGCCGATGGAACAAGACCCAGCATCGCTGAAATACGAGCGACCGCAGTCTTGTGTCCCCTTTCATTGCAGTGTGATATGTAGGGTTCACTTCTCGCACATCTGTACATCTGTTCGTCACATTTTCTCACATTTACTGGAATAATGGCAGGAGATATTGTATACCTTCTCGTTAACGAAATATCAAACTGGGTGCGTGTGTCTATAACAGACAAAATGAATTGGCTTTAACAATGTTTGCCCTTTAACTGGTGTTGAGTAATTTCACCCAGTATTATCTCAAATTGTACAATACATTATGCCTTCAGCGCTTTACTTTTTCATTTGTGATGTTACATTGTGCATTTATACACAACATAAACAGGTATACAATTTATGTTTAAGCCTATGTGCGTGTTCTTTTGAAAACATCCTTCATGTCCCATGTTCGTTTCATTTATTGGTTATTATCAGATTCACTTCTTTAAAACCGCAGGGAATTATTAATGAATGAGCCTAAACTACATTGGAAATGTGAATAAACAACCCAGGAAATGTGCAAAGACTACTCAGTAAAAGTACTTAAACTTCTGAATAAATGTGCAAATAATACTGGGTAAATATTAAAAGACTACTAAATAAATGTGCAAAGACTACTCAGTAAAAGTACTTAAACTTCTGAATAAATCTGCAAATAATACTGAGTAAATAATATATCTATAGGTGCTACCTATTTACGAAAAAACGCAAGATAATTATAAACAAAAATTAAAGAGCATACTTTGGCCATAAAAAAGGATTTATAAGTAATTGACTAGACAATACTAATGTTAATGTCATGTTTCGTGCATTATCAAAAAATATTTGGAATTCGTATTGCTGTCGTCTATTATTACGAACAGAAAATAATAAAGTAAAGACTTTCAAAAAATCAAGGAATACATTTATAATGAACAAGGTTAAATCATGATGGCCAAGATGATCCTTAATCGATCACCTGCATTATGGTAAAGAAGCAAAAAGATCAGCCCTTTGCTGATGCCACCTGGCGACTGCCTTTTTCAACCAGTCAATATGACTGGAACAAATGATGTAAGGCGTCACATTTCTGCTAAACCCTTTCCCTATAAGATACGGTTTATGGGGCCTTTGCAACAGACGATTTGGGGAAAGATTGTCGCTAAAAGAACAATTACTCCTTATGAGAAAGTTATCCTTTTGCCACAATGTTTGATAAATAGCTCATGTATAGGAATTTGGGGTATTTCATGTTGATACCACTTTTTTGCGGGAAACGACGTCGCTCCATTGACGTTACGCCAAGATGAAGTGTTACGGAAATGACATCACGTCCTTCTTTGGCTACGATACAGTCAAAATTTAGTTTCGGGCGTAGAAGTCTAATGCTGTCGGAAAAACATATTTCTTACAAAGTTCCATTTATTTTTAACTTTTCGTACAAATGTTAATCCCCACAAAACACAGCACTTTAATGATCTTAAATGTCGATTTAAAAAAAAATATATTAAAAAGACGACAATAAAAAAATCCGTGTTTTTCGTGTCATTTTTATACATACCCAAAATATCGATTTAAAAAAAAATATTAAAAAGACGACAATAATTCTTTTTCAATCCGAGTTCCATTTATTTTTAACTTTTCGTACAAATGTTAATTCCCATAAAACACAGCATTTTAGTGATCTTAAATATCGATTTAAAAAAAAAAAAAAAAGACGACAATAATTTTAAAAATCCGTGTTTTTCGTGTCATTTTATACATACCCAAAATATCGATTTAAAAAAAAATATTAAAAATACGACAATAATTTTTTTTCAATCCGTGTTTCTCGTCTCATTTTATACATACCCAAAATGGCGGGCCCCATGGATTTGGCCAGTTTCATTTCAGAAAGCTTCATGGGTTATTGAAAAAAAAAAAAATTCTCACACCCGTTAACCATAAGCGAAAAAACCCATTCATGGGGTTTTTTCGTATTAAAAGACTACTAAGTAAATGTTTGTCTCTAGACAGTTTTAACCATTTCCCTCATATAGACGCTTGCTGACGCCTCTGCAGCAGACAGCTTTTTGAAAACATAGTGACAAAAGAAGAAATTGCACAAAACGTGCAATTTCTCCTTTTGCCACAATGTTTTCCACTTTTTGTCATAGGTTATCCATTCAACTATGGAGATTTTCTATGTTTTGACAAAATAAGTTCAAGTCGTCTGCTGCAGAATTGTCGTACGAGGGAAAGGGTTAAAGCATATATTATTTGTCGTAAGGTAGCCAGTTGCCTGTGAAGAATGTTAATGTGGGTAAGAGAGTGAGCCACTGATCCCATGGTTAGGTGAAACTCAGCATTAACCCTTTACCACATACAACAAATCTGCAGCAGACGACTTTGAAAACATACCCGAAAATAAATGGAAACACCCTTTAAATGAAGGTACAATAATTGAACAGAGTTGAAAACATGGTGACAAATAGAGAAATTACTGGTTTTGACCAATTACTTCTTTTGTCGACATGTTTTCTAAACGCCGTCTGCTGCAGAGGCGTCATAAAGCGTTTATATGAGTAAACGGGTTGAAGTAAACCACAACAGATTCAGACCATGTTATTTAACTCTCTCAGCGCCAATGGCAACATTCAGATTTTTGCAAACATTACATTTATCGTAACGATATGTCTCACCCGAAATCAGCATTGTTTGGGTTTTTTTAGTTATCAAAATGTTATCAAAATGTTTCAAAATTCTTATTTACATGAAAGTCTTTCGATTTTGAACACGGAAGAGTTTACATCAGTCCAAAACGTGCGGAACTATTGTCAAAAAATGTGAAATTGCTTTCAAAAAGCAATGCTCATTTAACGTCAAAGTTGTCAAACGTGTACTACGTGCGCTCCTATAATTAACATGATACATATGACACGTGGTGCCTTTGCAGCTGTCACTACTGTAGGACAATGCGAAATTGCTCAATAACAAGCGATTCCTCCTTTTTACCACAATGTTTACAATTCCGTATCACAACTCTGCTACCAGTGTTTCCGGATAGAATAATATCTCACCAGGTCTCACCAGGAGGAGGCATCTCGAAACATTTAATACAGTGTAACCTCTCAAAAGCAACACAGTCTGGCGGTAGAGAAATTCTGTTTTCTTTTGAAATTGATTTATTTATTGACGCCGCGTGGAAGCGCGGCGTCAGTATAGGATAGGGATTTAATTTTGTACCATGGGGTGACGTAATCGAAAAGGGAGAAACCAACATTATTATTGTTAAGAAAAACTCTGTTATTTGTTTGAAAAAAACAAACCTTTATGAATAAATAAATTGTATAAAATGACTTAAGAAACAGCAAGATACAAAATACGTATGTCTGCTACCGTTATTACAAAACTTTAGACACATGTAATTGGTATTTAATAACTTTCCCCTAACTTCCTAGGCTACGCTTTTTTATAGTTTGGTTTATGACCCGATTCATCAGAGCTCAGAAAAAAGTTTCTGGCTATGTTTTTGCCTATTTTCAATATTGTTTATTATTTAAATAAATGGGTAATCTTTAGAAAATCAATGATGATTCATTTTAATTCCTACATACAGTATAATTCTAGAAACTGTAAAAACAACGTTAACCCAATTATGCAATAGGCATGGCCGTAACGTGACCCGTTCTATTTGTAAATGCAGCATGTCATCACTTGGCGATTTTGGTCGTTCTTATTTAATAGACGACAATGTGTCATCGGTTCCCATAGAGTAATTAAGTTGTCTCTGCTTCCTTCCGTTATGAATACTTCGCTGTTTTCACGATTTCATCCGATTTCTAAAATTAATTGGATTCGTACCCGGTTGTCCATGTTTCGTTCGAGATGAACGATTCGTACCAACTGGTTTTCGCTTTTTGCTCTTGGGGAACTGACTTGACCATTTTCTTTTGTTTAGTTTTCAGTTTTCTACTGGCATGTTCAAAACGATTAAAGTGGCATTTACAAACAAACAAAACAGACTTAATAATTCTTGCTATATGTTGACTATACATGTGAACTTTCATAATGCTCAATCTTGATCATAAATATCTTCTCTCTTTTTTTAATTACTTCGTATGTTTTGTTTATATACTCCCGTTTGTGCTATCATACTTCTGTAAAACTGGAAGGAGAATAGACTTCCACCTCTCCTTAACTTATAACTAGAGGCAATAAACCTTAATATATGTTAATATTTAAGCACCTACGGTTTATTTTTTTATCTAGTGGATCTAGTTAGAGGATTTAAAACAGTTTATTGGTAAACAAAATTTGAGAAACTTCAACTTGTATGACACATTATAGTTGCAGTGAATGTTAAGCAAACCGTAAACCAAATGATTTCAGGACTAAACTTGTCATTTCACGACTAAACTTTACATGATGAATATCACATAGATCGTAGCATATAAAACGTGTAATCCCTACGTTAATATTGACCCTTTCTGCTCTTGGTAACATTTTTATTTAGACTATGGTAGCCAGGTGAGTAATATAGGCACATCTTGGCCTTCTTGTTTAAAATAAAGGGACATTTGGCCTTCTTGTTTGAAATATTTACATCTCGTCTGATTTCACAGGTTATTTAAATGTACTGAACTGCATCTGCTTCATTTAAGTCATGCTTCAAAATCATGCGCGGCGTCTTTGTTGCTTTGCATCAAAATTCTTCTTGTTGATTGATTGAAGTTTGACAACATGTTCAACACTGTTTAAGTTATCAGGGGCATAGCTTGGCAATAATCAATGTGTAGGCCGTCTCGTGAGAAAATCAACATTGTGGACTCTGCGTAAAGTATCGACCCGGATCAGCCTAAGCATGTCACACAGGCGTACCCGGATATACACTTTTCGCCTCCTTTGGATTTTCTGTTTCAGGAATCACTACTCTATCTATCCCCCTTAGCCGGAATGTGTCGGCCGGACCAGTCTGCGCTGACAGCGCAGGCTGATCTGGTCGATACATTACGCAGATGTGTATCGCCGCAGCTGCATTTTGGGGCATTTTTAGAAAAAATGTGTAGGCACGTGCCTACATTGCCTAAAGGGAGCTACGCCCCTGGTCATATCACGGCGACTAGTTCACATACTCATGTGTTTCGTGTCTTTCACCGTCAGTACTCCACGCAACAGAGTATCCGATTACCAATGACTCTTATCTCAGTGACTTTTGTCAAACATCGGAAATAATGTTGGCCGAGCTGGCCCCCCTGAATTGACTGTCCACGTCGCTACCGACTGAGCTACCGGGGTTCGGCGTTGCTCTTGAGAGAGGTTAATTTGACTAAAGAGTTTAATGTGAGGGATGTAATTAGTGTTGATACAAAGAGGTGCCTTTCTGATCAGAGTGGCCGCTCTGAAAGGTTACACACAGAGTCATGTAACGGTTAAAACAGTGAGTAATTTATGTGGCAGACAATCAATTATTTACTGATATGTGACCCGAGTATTAACCGTTTCCCACATGCAGACATTCATTTTATTGTTCACCGGAGGACTCTGTCGAGGCCGGATGGTTAGCGCTGGGAATTTGGAACCAGGAGTGCCAGGTTCGTATCCCTCTCACGGCGGTCATGGTGCTGGTTTGTTTACACAGGGATCGTGAATGGTCGAACTGTCGCCGTTATAAAACCAGAATAATGTTTAAATATGGCGTTAACCCTTTCCCTCATATAAACGCTTTCTGACGCCTCTGCAGCAGACGGCTTTTTGAAAACATAGTGACAAAAGAAGAAATTGCACAAAACGTGCAATTTCTCCTTTTGCCACAATGTTTTTCACTTTTAGTCATAGGTTATCCATTCAATTATGGAGATTTTCTATGTTTTGACAAAATACGTTCAAAGTCGTCTGCTACAGAATTGTCGTATGAGGGAAAGGGTTAAAAAACCATACAAAAAAACACTTTTGTGTTCACCTGTTTTGGGTTTTTTCTTTCACATTTTTTCATTTAATTTTTACTATCTTTTTTTTTCCCTCCTTTCTTTGTGTTTATTTTTCTTTTTCATTTTGTTATTTGTTGTTGTATACTTTTGTTTGTAAACGCATGTAACTATGAAATGACGAGGAACACTTGATGTTCAAGTCTAATAATAATAAACGAATTGAATTGAATTAATCAACATTTCTTATCTCAATCTCAATACATGGGAATTCATGAATCAGGTAGTCTTTAACCCTTTCCCTCATATGACAATTCTGCAGCAGACGACTTTGAACATAGTTTGTCAAAAAATAGAAAATGTCTATAATTGAATGGATAACCTATGACTAAAAGTGGAAAACATTGTGGCAAAAGGAGAAATTGCTCGTTCTGAGCAATTTCTTCTTTTGTCACTATGTTTTCAAAAAGCCGTCTGCTGCAGAGGCGTCAGAAAGCGTCTATATGTGGGAAAGGGTTAACAACTCTGGGGTAAGGTAGGGGTCAAGCGTCGGCGTTCATTTTAAAGAAATTATGAATTAAATTACTTGATGAATTACTTTCCAATACCGTTGTAACAAATAGCTGTAAACGACCGCGTATTGTCAATTAAGCCAATTGAAAAGGCTAATAATAGAAAAGAGATATTTACCTGAATCGATTACCCCCTCATTATAGAAAAAAAAGAACTATCCCTTTTTCTGATCCAGGTGAATTTCTTTCACGTTCAAAATTGCATAGGGCTATTGAAAACGTTGTGGAAAGATGCGAAATCGTTCAACATTAGCAAGTTTTCCCAGAAAGTTTGTATAGAAAATATATGTTTAATTTTCTAGAAGTTTCATGTTATTTTTCCTTAGATATGTTCGAAGCGTACATATACGCCTCTTAATAAAACATCATGACAGGGAAATGGTTAACCCTTTCCCTCATATAAATTTAATAAGATTTAAACACCTTGAAATAGAGACGTTTCGGATAATATACATTGAAATATCAAGTTAACCCTTTCCCTCATATAGACGCTTTCTGACGCCTCTGCAATTTCTCCTTTTGCCACAATGTTTTCCACTTTTTGTCATAGGTTATCCATTCAACTATGGAGATTTTTACAAAGTAATTTCAAAGTCGTCTGCTGCAGAATTGTCGTATGAGGGAAATGGTTAACCGATATTTATAATTTTATGAATGGACGATATTTTACCATTCTCCACTAGTCCCACGCATAAATCGCGCGACAGATAACCATTTGACTTCTAATTAACGGAATTATTCTGGTAAGTTAAGTTTCTATTTTTGTAGAAATAATTTCCATCAATTCGACGTAGAGAGGTTTAAATCGTATCTAGGTGTATTACTTATTGTTGGGGGGTGGGGTTGCGAGGGAGGGGGTGGGGGACGGGGTATGGGGACTGCGGGATACGAGGGTATTTTCTCTTTACTTCCTTTTTTAGGGAGGGGGGAGGGTGCCGTTTACAAAAGTTTTGAGATTTTTATCACGGCGACGGTACACGTATCCACGACCCCTGGATGACTCACCGGTTTATATGGCTTGTAAATGTGCCTTCTTGACCAGAGGAATTTCAAAATGACCACCACATCATCCTAGCATTGAACCTTGGACTACCGGTCTCAGATTTCCTACGCTTACCGCTCGGTCACGGCAGATTCCTGAATATAAGGATCAAACATAATCAACTGCAGGTAGATTAACCTAGGTCGCATGAGTAAGTGATTTGTCGCAGAGATAATGTTGAAAACGGTGCAAAAATCCAGTAAAGCAATACAAACAAATAAACAGGATCCAAAGTGTTTTATGTCTAAAGGGCTTTTGTCGAAAAAATTCAAGTTATTGAATTCGATAGGATAGTGGTAGAGCGTCCAGGTTGAGTGTGGGATGTCCCAGGTTCGATCCCCGGCCGGGTCATACCAACACTTTTAATATGACAGTAATGGCACTCAGGGTATGTGCGGATAGCGATTTCGATTGACTCGCTGGAATCAGGATAAATAAGAAGGTGCACTGGTAACTTGCCCGGGAAACAACGGGAAACGGCGTGATAAAATTTAAATATTGTAGAAATGTGCGTAAAACTTCATACAAACAAACAAAAAACATGGATTTAATATATTATATATCGAGGGCTTGGCGTGAAACGGTGGTTACTAAAATTTGATTTTTTTTTTACCAAGGTTAATCACCTCACCATAAAGTCTTTAAAAGCGTTAAATCAATTTTTCTTTGTAAACAATGGAAATTTAGGTGCCATTGCTCGTTCTGAGCAATGGCACCTAAATTTCCATTGTTTACAAAGGGGTCATAATTGCCCCTAAACCAGGGTTGTCAAAAAAAGGTTTTTAGATACAACCGTTTCACGCCAAGCCCTCGATATACGATACCGATAGCGATATGTAAGGGCAGTTGACCTATCTAGTCGCCAATATTGGTTCTTGCTAGGCGTACTTATTAACCTTAGTACGTCGGGTACTAGGCTATAGCGATACATTAAAGCGATAAAGTCGTCAATGTTGGTTCATGCCAGACACACTTATTTACTATTATTTACTATTGTATGCCGGGTACTAGACTATAGCGATATATATGGGGAGTTAGTTGGTCAATCTTGTCAGCATTGTTGGTTATACTAATGTATGCCGGGTACTAGACTATAGCGATATATATGGGGAGTTAGTTGGTCAACTTTGTCAACATTGTTGGTTATGCTATTGTATGCCGGGTACTAGACTATAGCGATATATATGGGGTGTTAGTTGGTCAATCTTGTCAGCATTGTTGGTTATACTAATGTATGCCGGGTACTAGACTATAGCGATATATATGGGGAGTTAGTTGGTCAACTTTGTCAACATTGTTGGTTATGCTATTGTATGCCGGGTACTAGACTATAGCGATATATATGGGGAGTTAGTTGGTCAACTTTGTCAACATTGTTGGTTATGCTATTGTATGCCGGGTACTAGACTATAGCGATATATATGGGGAGTTAGTTGGTCAATCTTGTCAGCATTGTTGGTTATACTAATGTATGCCGGGTACTAGACTATAGCGATATATATGGGGAGTTAGTTGGTCAACCTTGTCAACATTGTTGGTTATGCTATTGTATGCCGGGTACTAGACTATAGCGATATATATGGGGTGTTGGTCAATCTTGTCAATAATATTGGTTCATGCCAGACGTATTAATTTTAAAACTATTGTATGCCGGGTACTAGACTATAGCGATAAATAAGGGGAGTTGGTTGGTCAATCTTGTCAATAATATTGGTTCATGCCAGACGTATTAATTTCAAAACTATTGTATGCCGGGTACTAGACTATATCGATATATATGGGGAGTTGGTCAATCTTGTCAGCATTGTTGGTTATACTATTGCATGCTGGGTACTAGACAATACAATAATTTAGCTGTGCTACTGGGACAACCAGTCAACGTAATTATTCCATGCGTGGCAAAAGAACATTGTGGACTCTGCGTAAAGTATCGACCCGGATCAGCCTAAGCATGCCACACAGGCCTACCCGGATAGACACTTTTCGCCTGCTGTGGATTTTCTGTTTCAGGAATCACTTCTCTATACATCCCCTAAGACGGAATGTGTCGGCCGGATCAGTCTGCGGGGACAGCGCAGGCTGATCTGGTCGATACATTACGCAGATGTCTATCGCCGCAGCTGCATTTTGGGGCATTTTGAGAGAAAATGTGTAGGCACGTGCCTACAATGCCTAAAGGGAGCTACGCCCCTGACTATGACTCATTGCAAAGCCCGATCAGACTGTATGGACGCGCTGGCTTATAAGGATGGATATACAATGGCTGCTAATGCACTAAGGTCTGTTTTCTCAGAGCGCCGCTCATTTTGTTTTTTACTTAATCGAGATAATGTCTTTCACACTGCACTAGCAAATCAACGTTTGCAATTCTGATGTTAACAACAAACAATTGTTACGCTTGAACGAACGTTTTCTTTGATAACATTCAATCTGAAATGCCTGAAAGTTGGTATTATATGTGTATAATGTGAACTCATAAATATGCGGTTGACTACGGCAGCTCTAAAGGGACACACACGATTTGTTTTCGTTCGCACGACTTAGTATCTCGTTCGCACGACTTAGTATCTCGTGCGCACGAGATAGTATCTCGTTCGCACGACATAGTATCTCTATTTTTTTTTATATATTTTTCGTATGTAATTTATAAAAATGTGTGTGTCCCTTTAGAGCTGCCGTAGTTGACTGAATTAGGTTGTTCTCTAAACTGTGAAAGTAGATTGCATCATTAATTATGTATTGATTCCAAACATTAAGTTGGTATGGTCAAGTTTACGAAAGTCAGTTGTAGATATATAGTCGGTTCATGCAAGACATACTAATATACTATAGTATGCTGGCTTCAAGTCTAGATTCATGGCAGACGTACACATATACTAGAATACGATGGGTTCAGGACTAGATTCATGCTAGACATACACATATACCATAATACGCCGTGTACAAGACTCAATTCATGCCTGACGTAGAAATATACTTTATCTTTATAGTATCCCGGGTACAAGATACGATCCATGCCAGAAGTATCTAAATTCTATACAAGGCCGGGTAAAAGAGTAATTACATGCCAGACGTACATATATACTATAGTTCGCCGTGTACAATACTTGATTCATGCAAGGCGTACATATATCTACTATAGTACGCCGGGTACAAGACTAGATACACGCCCCGCATACTAGTATACTGTAGTACGCCGGGTACAAGACTAGATACACACCAGGGATACACATATACTATATTACGCCGGGTACAAGACACGATACACGTCAGACGTACACATATACTGTAGTACGTCAGGTACAATACTAGATACACGCTAGGCATACTACTATACTGTAGTATGCCGGGAACAATACTAGATACACGCCGGGCGTACACATATACTGTAATACGCCGGGTACAAGACTAGATTCGTGCCAGACGTACTACTATACTGTAATACGCCGGGTACAAGACTAGATTCGTGTCAGACGTACTAATATACTGTAGTGCGCCGGGTACAAGACTAGATACACACCAGGAATACACATATACTATATTACGCCGGGTACAAGACACGATACACGTCAGACGTACACATATACTGTAGTACGTCAGGTACAATACTAGATACACGCTAGGCATACTACTATACTGTAGTATGCCGGGTACAATACTAGATACACGCCGGGCGTACACATATACTGTAATACGCCGGGTACAAGACTAGATTCGTGCCAGACGTACTAATATACTGTAATACGCCGGGTACAAGACTAGATTCGTGCCAGACGTACTAATATGCTGTAGTACGCCGGGTAAAAGATTCGATACACACCAAGAATACACATTTACTATATTACGCCGGGAACAAGACTAGATACATGTCAGACGTACACATATACTGTAGTACGTCAGGTACAATACTAGATACACGCTAGGCATACTACTATACTGTAGTATGCCGGGTACAAGACTAGAAACACGCCGGGCGTACACATATACTGTAATACGCCGGGTACCAGACTAGATTCGTGCCAGACGTACTAATATACTTTAGTACGCCGGGTACAATCCTAGATACACGCCAGACGTACACATATACTACAGTACGCCTGGTACAAGACTGGATACACGCCAGACGTACACATATACAATAGTACGCCGGGTACAATGCTAGATACACTCCAGGCATGCTAATATACTATAGTACGCCGGGTACAAGCCTAGATACACGCCAGATATACTAATATACTCTGTTACGCCGGGTACAATACTAGATTCATGCCAGACGTACTAATATACTATGTTACACTGGATAAAAGACTATATACACGCCACGCATACTAGTATACTGTAGTACGCAGGGTATTCGACTAGATACACGCCAGGAATACAAATATACTATAGTACGCCGGGTACAAGACTAGATACACGTCAGACGTACACATATACTGTAGTACGCCGGGTACAAAACTAGATACACGCTAGGCATACTAATATACTGTAGTACGCCGGGTACAATACTAGATACACGCCGGGCGTACACATATACTATACTATGCCGGGTACAAGACTAGATTCGTGCGAGACGTACTAATATACTATAGAACGCGGGGTACAAGACTAGATAAACGCCCGACATACACATATATACGCCGGGTACAGGGCTAGATTCTTGCCAGACGTACTTATATACTATGTTACGCCGGGCACACAACTCGATACACGCCAGACATACGAATATTCTGAAGTAGGCCGAGTAAAGACTAGATTCATACCAGGCATACTAATATACTGTAGTACGCCGGATACAAGACTGGATACACGCCAGGTATACTAATATACTGTAGTACGCCAGATACAAGACTTAATATACGCCAGATATACTAATATACAGTAGTACGCCAGATACAAGACTGGATACACGCCAGGCATACTAATATACTTTAGTACGCCAGATACAAGACTAGATACACGCTAGGCATACTAATATACTGTAGTACGCCAGATACAAGACTGGATACACGCTAGGCATACTAATATACTGTAGTACGCCAGATACAAGACTGGATACACGCTAGGCATACTAATATACTTTAGTACGCCAGATACAAGACTAGATACACGCTAGGCATACTAATATACTGTAGTACGCCAGATACAAGACTAGATACACGCTAGGCATACTAATATACTATAGTACGCCAGATACAAGACTAGATATACGCCAGGCATACTAATATACTACAGTACGCCAGATACAAGACTGGATACACGCTAGGCATACTAATATACTGTAGTACGCCAGATACAAGACTAGATATATGCCAGGCATACTAATATACTATAGTACGCCAGATACAAGACTAGATATACGCTAAGCATACTAATATACTTTAGTACGCCAGATACAAGACTAGATACACGCTAGGCATACTAATATACTATAGTACGCCATATACAAGACTGGATACACGCTAGGCATACTAATATACTTTAGTACGCAAGATACAAGACTAGATATACGCCAGGCATACTAATATACTACAGTACGCCAGATACAAGACTAGATATATGCCAGGCATACTAATATACTGTAGTACGCCAGATACAAGACTGGATACACGCTAGGCATACTAATATACTTTAGTACGCAAGATACAAGACTAGATATATGCCAGGCATACTAATATACTTTAGTACGCCAGATACAAGACTAGATATATGCCAGGCATACTAATATACTATAGTACGCCGAGTGAGAGGTACTTATATATTGTAGTACAATAATACTAATATACTATGTAATACACCGGCAGCATAATAAGATATACAATGTATTCCATGCGTATTCATATTCTATAGTACGCCGGGTACAAGACTCGATACACGCCAGGCATACGAATATACTTTAGTACCCCGAGTACAAGATTAGATTCATGCCATACGTAGACATATACTATATATCGCCGGGTACAATACTTGATTCATTCATACAAGGCGTACTTACAAATATACTATAATACGCCGGGTACAAGACTTGATTCAAACAAGCCGTACACATATACTATAGTACGTCGGGTACACGCCTTGATTTATACTAGCCGGACACATATACTATAGTACGTCGGTTACAAGACTATATACACGCCAGGCGTACTAATATACTATATCTCGCCGTGTTCAAGACTCGGTTCATGCCAGAGGTACAAATATACTATAGTACGCCGGGTACAAGATTTGATTCATACAAGGCGTACGTACAAATATACTATAGTATGCCGGGTACATAAGTTGATTTATGCTAGACGTACTCATATACTATATAGTACGCCGGGTACAATACTATAGACACACCAGGCGTATTAATATACTATATCTAGCCGGGTTCAAGACTCGATTCATGCCAGACGTACAAATATACTATAGTACGCCGGGTACAATACTTGATTCATACAAGGCGAACAAATATACTATAGTACGCCGGTGACAACACTGGATTCACGCTAGGGGTACTAATATACTACAGAAGATGTTAAAAAGGTTTGGCACAATATTCGCTTACATTCATGTAATGATTTAACGATTACAAAAGGTCGACACAAAAAGTGTCGAGTCATAGTTTACAATGATTCCACAATAATTGAACCCGTGCCTGGGAAAAGATACACGTTTGCTTTAGTGAACATTGTAGATCGAGATAGATCATCAAGCTCATCCGAACACTCTGACCAAACTCAACACATTTTAAGTTTTACTTTTGTCAACTTGTGTATATTTTTTTCAAATTGAGCAGATGAACAGGCTGATCCATTTTCCCATGCACGGACTGAATGAATTATCTTTCAAATCCATAATTATACTTATGAAATGATTGTTCGTACACTGACCGATATTTTGTTGTATTCATGAACTACGTCCCGAATTTCATTTGAGCCGCCGCATACTAAACATGGTATACCCATTTCGGAAACCAATATTCTAAAATTCTTTCCTCAATCCTCCCCCTGTTTCCTCATCCCTCCCTCTTTTTCCTCATCCCTCCCTCTGTTTCTTCATCCCTCCCTCTGTTTCCTCATCCCTCCCTCTGTTTCCTCATCCCTCCCTCTGTTTCCTCATCCCTCCACCTGTTTCCTCATCCCTCCCCATGTTTCTTCATCCCTCCCCCTGTGTCCTCATTAATCCCCTTTTTCCTCATCCCTCCCTCTGTTTCCTTATCCCTCCCTCTGTTTCCTCATCCCTCCACCTGTTTCCTCATCCCTCCCCATGTTTCTTCATCCCTGCCCCTGTGTGCTCATTAATCCCCCATTTCCTAATCCCTCCCTCTGTTTCCTCATCCCTCCCTCTGTTTTCTCATGCCTCCCCTATTTCCTCATCCCTCCCACAGTTTCCTCATCCCTCCCCCTGTTGCCGCACCCCTCCCCTGTTTCCGCATCCCTCCCTATGTTTACTCATCTCTCCCTCTGTTTCCTCATCCCTCCCTCTGTTTCCTTATCCCTCCCTCTGTTCCCTTATCCCTCCCTCCGTTTCCTCATCCCTCCCTCTGTTTCCTCATCCATCCCCCTGTTTCTTCATCCCTCCCTCTGTTTCCTCATCCCTCCCCCTGTTTTCCCCTCCCTCCCTGTTTCCTCATCCCTCCCCTGTTTCCTCATCCCTCCCACAGTTTCCTCATCCCTCCCCCTGTTTCCTCATCCCTCCCTCTGTTTCCTCACACCTCCCCCTGTTTCCTCATCCCTCCCTCTGTTTCCTCATCCCTCCCCCTGTTTCCTCATCCGTCCCCCTGTTTAACTATTTCAGTGCCGAATTCCCTAAAGTAGACTCTTCCATTCTCAAATCTAAGAGACTCCATTGTTCATGGTATAAGAGTCTTGCAAGGTTTTGCTAACTAAAAGGCAAACAATACTGATTTCTGGTGAGTTACGAACTGCCCGACCTGAATGCGTATGCTGTGCAACAAATTCGATTTTGCCATTTACGCTGAAAGAGTTAAAATAGACATTTGCATGTTCTTTATGTATGTGGATAGCTCCTGTTCTGGCGTTATTTAACGTATGCCAAGGGTCATACGAGGATTCGCTGTTTACTGTTTGCTGTTCCGAGATGATACTTAACCCTTTCCTACATACAACACGTCTGCAGCAGACGACTTTTGAAAAATATTAGCAAAGATATAACAAAATCTATGAAACTTAGTGTTTATTTATTGAGAAAAGTTGTAACCATTGTGGCAAAAGAAGAAATTGCTGATTGTAAGCAATATCTCATATTGTCACAATGTTTTCAAAATTTGTCTGCTGAAGAAGCGTCGACGTGCGTCTGTACGAGGGGGGAAAGGTGTTAACTTTTGTTTTGTTTAAAGTATTACGTTTGAATGTATTATATGTATTCTTCTGCCGAGCCCCGGTAGCTCAGTCGGTAGCGACGCGGGCTGTCAATCCAGGGGTTGTAAGTTCGAATCGGCCAACTTTCTTTCCGACGATTGACAAAAGTCAATGCGACATGCGTCATTCGTCTTCCACCAATGGGCTAAGTCTATGTGGAAAAGCAGCCAGTTGCTTGGGAAGATTGTTGTGTGGAGTACTGGTGTGAGAAAACCAGGAAATGCAGTAGGTGAACTGGCCGCCGTGATATAACTGAGAAATTGTTAAAAACGGCGTTAAACCCCAATCAATCAATCAATGTATTCTTCTAGTCATACATTTCAAATTTCAAGGTTTGACGATAATTGATGATATCGGCAAAATATGGATATCCAGTGTCCATGGAATGCTTTAAACGATCATGGATTCTTGACATTTAGGAGTCGTTAGTGTCGGAGATTTTATACTGATCGTCCCGGGTATGGTCCCTTGTGTCGCGGAGGTCATCATGGAGTGCCCACGGGCATGGCACATTTCCTTGCTAAGTACCGATTTATTTACCCAGGGATCATGAATAATCGAACTGTCGGCTTAATATAACTGAAATAATGTTTAAAACGACGTAAAACCTCAATAAAACCAACAAAATGCAGTCGTCATTTAATGATGTAAAGTTGTCCAGTGACCCAGGATTAATAGTTACAGGTCAATCCCCGAAATAACTGATTTATTGATTTATTGATTTATTTATTTATCTATTGGAGTTTTACGCCGTTTCAACAATTGTACAGTCAGATCATGGCGGCTAGTTCACCTCTCCATGTGTTCCTTGGCTTCTCTACACCAGTACTCAACACAACAGTATTTCCAAGCAATTGGCTGCTTTTCCACATCAGTGTGTGTATATACCACGTGACTTTTACGTCACAAATGCTACGGCCGGCGGACATAAATATTTTACTTCGGTTTAGAAGTAAAAACAAAGGTAACTATTTTATTTCTTCATTTTTATTGAAACATGGCGCCACTTACAGAGCCATATCTCCGTTTGTAAGCGGAGTTTGATTAGTGGTTTAGTTTCTTCAAACACTTCGACGAACCTTTTCTCAAAATTGATTAAGACCGCCGACAGCCGGAGCATTATCAAAACTGGATTTTGAGAACAGGTTCGTCGAAGTGTTTGAAAAAACTAGACCACCAATCAATCTCCTGTAAAACCCGGAGAAAGGACATTGTAAGCGGCGAAGACTGTGCCATGTTTCATTAAAAAAGGGTGAAGAAATAAAAAAAAGTTACAATTGTTTTTACTTCTTATCAAGTCTGACGATGCAAATATGAAGTCAAAAGTGACGTGGTATACACACACTGCACATGGTCCAAATTAATACCTATTTCGAATCTTTGATACATATCTAGGATGCTGGGCCATTTATTCTTTCCGATTACTAACACAATTATTTATGACTAACTCCACATGTCTTAAAAAAGTTACCGAATCCCGGTAGCTCAGTCGGTAACGACGCGGGCTGTCAATCCAGGGGCTGTGAGTTCGAATCCCGGCTCGGCCAACTTTCTTTCCGACGTTTGACAAAAGTCATTGCGACATGCATCATTCGTCTTCCACCAATGGGCTAAGTCTATGTGGAAAAGCAGCCAGTTGCTTGGGAAGATTGTTATGTGGAGTACTGGTGTGAGAAAACCAGGAAACACATTAGTAGGTGAACTGGTCGCCTTGATATGACTGAGAAATTGTTAGAAACGGCGTTAAATCCCAATCAATCAATCTTCAACAAGTTTATGTGACAAGGTAGCCAGTTCCCCGAGAAGAATGTTGTATTGATAACTGGTGCGCGAAAGCATGGAAACACGTGGTTATGTGAACAGGTCACCGATGTATTATATCTGAAATACTGTGAAGAATAGCGTTAAGCTTCAATCAATCGATACATACGCAAATGAGCGGTCCCGTGAGAAAACCAACATTGTGGACTCTGCGTAAAGTATCGACCCGGATCAGCATAAACATGCCGCGCTGGCTTACCCGGATAGACACTTTTCGCCTACTGTGGATTTTCTGTTTCAGGAATCACTACTCTATCTACCCCCCTTAGACGGAATGTATCGGCCGGATCAGTCTGCGCGGACAGCGCAGGCTGATCTGGTCGATACATTACGCAGATGTCTATCGCCGCAGCCTCACGAGAAAACCAACAGTGTGGACTCTGCGTAAAGTATCGATCCCTATGAGCCTAGGCATTATCCGGGTAGACACTTTTCGCCTTCTGTTTCAGGAATCATTACTTTATACCTCTATCCCGATCATGCGTGATATCATAACGGGTCGATACATAACGCAGAGACCATAATGTTGGTTTGCTCGTGGACCGGCTCTAATTATTTACCAGATCAACTGTTAGAAAGGCCCTCGTGATATTATCTTTCTTCAAATATACCTCATTAATTAACCCTTTCAGCGCCGAGTTGTTTAAAGTAGTCTCTTCCATGTTCAAACTCGGACGACTCTATTTTCATGTTATAGGATAGTTTGAATATTTTTATAACTCACAGCCAAACAATGCAGATTTCAGGTGGGACACCTCGTTACGAGCTGACTCACCTGAATCTGCATTGTTTGCAAAAAGCTCAATATTGCCTTTGGCGCTGAAAGAGTTAAAGCTAAACATAAACTTCGCTCGCTCGTATATAGATATGATGACTGCCCCATACAGGTCGGCTCAGAGTGACATTTGCGTCAGCCAATCAAATTGTCGGTTACAAAATCGTTCGGTATAAAAACAGGTAAGATAACCCGTACAAAGAAACGAGACAGAGAAACGGTGATAGTCGAGTTTTCCGATCGCATAGAATCGTGTGGTGGTTGTATAACTCTTTCAGCGCCGAATTGTTTAAAGTAGACTCTTCCATGTTCCAAGTCGGGCGTCTCCATTCCGCATGTAATAAAAGTTTGGACTATTTTGATAATTAAAGGCAAACATTGCTGATTCCAGGTGAGACAGAAAGCTCAATATTGCCTTTGGCGCTGAAAGAGTTAAGTCGATGATTTCAAAATTCCGAGCACGAGCTCACGAGTATTAGTAGAGTAGAGTTTAGAGGTTCGAGTCGAAACGACCTATTGTGCGACGACATAAGATCCAATATATACAGTAAAGTATTTTGATCTGATTTTTAATGAGATTTCAAAATCCCGAGGACGAGCTCACGAGTATTAGTAGAGTTTAGAGGTTCGAGTCGAAACGACCTATTGTGCGACGACATAAGATCCAATATACAGTGAAGTATTTTGATCTGATTTTTAATGAGATTGTGTTAAAATGTACCACGTGACATATAAACGAGACACGTCGAACGAAAACGGGTCTTCTGGTGTTTTACGAATAAACACGGTTACCATCAATTTACAAATGTTTTTCTATATTTCACAACACTGTCGTCTGCTATAGATTTGTTGTATCTGGGGAAGGTTTAACACTTGCTCTGTATAACGCTTATAAACATAGCCTTGTGTTCCGAAATGACAATATGACTTGTTGTATGTGGGGAAGGTTTAACACTTGCTCTGTATACCGCTTATAAACATAGCCTTGTGTTCCGAAATGACAATATGACTTGTTGTATGTGGGGAAGGTTTAACACTTGCTCTGTATACCGCTTATAAACATAGTCTTGTGTTCCGAAATGACAATATGAGCCGTTCCACGAGACAACAAACATTGTGGACTCTGCGTAAAGTATCAACCTAGATTAGCATAAGCATGCCGGCGCAGGCTAACCCGGACAGGCACTTTTCGCCTCCTTGGGAGTTTCTGTTTCAGGAATCATTACGTTTTACCTACCTCTATCCCCCGAGGTGGAATGTGTCGACCCGGATTAGCCTGCGCATGCTGATATGGTTCGATACATTACGCAGACTCCATAATGTTGGTTTTCTCATGGACCGGCTCATGTGTACCTTTTCCTATGACCGGGACGACTGGGGCTTACCACACAGTACGCCCCCATATATGGGCCACTCCATGAGAAAACCGGTGATAGTGACAGTATTTTCGATTTTGGGATGTTTACATGTTATTATTGTCCAACCTGTCTAGTTTTGTTTGATATATATGTGGACTTCGTATGACAAATATTGGCGCGGTTATGGACGTCAATAATAGACGTGTGTTACTAATTGCTGAAATGCATTCGACGTCATTTTCATGATTTATGTTCTTAATTTTATCAAAATGGTTTGAGTACATTTTAAGTCATTCAGCGTATAACTTCACTGCAGTACTACATCGAATGGTGGTGCAATGTAATGGCCCTGTCACACTATTGCGTATGAGAGAAACGTATTAGTTGCGTATGAAAATTCATAAATTTATTTTCATACGCACAAAAAGCCCTTGAAATTAGGTGTGTGAAGTTAGCGCGTAGATCGTAGATCGTAGCTCAACCAACACATGTAGTTGGCTGACCTGGGTCGTAGATCGTAGCTCAACCACTTAAACAACATTGCGAATTGGCTGACCTGGGTCGTAAATCGTAGCTCAACCAATTGAAAACATTCTGAATTGACTGACCTGGGTCGTAGATCGTAGCTCAACCAATGGAAAAACATTCTGAATTGGCTGACCTGGGTCGTAGATCGTAGCTCAACCACTTAAACAACATTGCGAATTGGTTGAGCTGGGTCCTAGATCGTAGCTCAACCACTAGAAAAACATTCTGAATTGGTTGATCTGGGTCGTAGATCGTAGCTCAACCACTAGAAAAACATTGCGAATTGGGTGACCTGGGTCGTAGATCGTAGCTCAACCACTTGAAAATCATTGCGAATTGGCTGACCTGGGTCGTAAATCGTAGCTCAACCAATTGAAAACATTCTGAATTGGCTGACCTGGGTCGTAGATCGTAGCTCAACCAATGGAAAAACATTCTGAATGGGCTGACCTGGGTCGTAGATCGTAGCTCAACCACTTAAATAACATTGCGAATTGGCTGACCTGGGTCGTAGATCGTAGCTCAACCACTTAAACAACATTGCGAATTGGCTGACCTGGGTCGTAGATCGTAGCTCAACCACTAGAAAAACATTGCGAATTGGCTGACCTGGGTCGTAGATCGTAGCTCAACCACTTAAACAACATTGCGAATTGGCCGACCTGGGTCGTAGATCGTAGCTCAACCACTTGAAAATCATTGCGAATTGGCTGACCTGGGTCGTAAATCGTAGCTCAACCAATTGAAAAAATTCTGAATTGACTGACCTGGGTCGTAGATCGTAGCTCAACCAATGGAAAAACATTCTGAATTGGCTGACCTGGGTCGTAGATCGTAGCTCAACCACTTAAACAACATTGCGAATTGGTTGAGCTGGGTCCTAGATCGTAGCTCAACCACTAGAAAAACATTCTGAATTGGTTGATCTGGGTCGTAGATCGTAGCTCAACCACTAGAAAAACATTGCGAATTGGGTGACCTGGGTCGTAGATCGTAGCTCAACCACTTAAACAACATTGCGAATTGGCTGACCTGGGTCGTAGATCGTAGCTCAACCACTTGAAAATCATTGCGAATTGGCTGACCTGGGTCGTAGCCCAACCAATAGAAATGCATTGTTTTGGCTGACCTGGGTAGTAGATCGTAGCTCAACCACTTTAAAAACATTGCGAATTAGCTGACTTGGGTCGTAGATCGTAGCTCAACCACTAGAAAAACATTGCGAATTGGCTGACCTGGGTCATGTATCGTAGCTCAACCACTGAACAAATATTGCAAATTGGTTGATCTGGGTCGTAGATCGTAGCTCAACCACTTAAACAACATTGTGAATTGGCTGACCTGGGTCGTAGATCGTAGCTCAACCACTAGACAAAAATTTCGAATTGGCTGACCTGGGCCGTAGCTCAACCACTAGAAAAAACATTAAGAATTGGGGGACCTGGATCGTAGATAACTCGAACTTTGCGATAAATCGACCTCTCGATAACTCGAACTTTTTGATAATTCGACCTCTCGATAACTCGAAATGTTTGATAATTCGACCTCTCGATAACTCGAACTTTTTGATAACTCGAACTTTTTTTTTAACTCGACCTTTTCGATAATTCGACCTCTCGATAACTCGAACTTTTTGATAACTCGATTTTTTTTTTTTTAACTCGACCTTTTTGATAATTCGACCTCTCGATAACTCGAACTTTTTGATAACTCGATTTTTTTTTTAACTCGAACTTTTCGATAATTCGACCTCTCAATAACTCGAAGTTTTTGATAACTCGATTTTTTTGATAACTCAAACTTTTCGATAATTGTCCTCTCGATAACTCGAATTTTTCGATAATTCGACCTCTCGATAACTCGGAACTTTTTGATAACTCGAATTTTTTTTTAACTCGAACTTTTCGATAATTCGACCTCTCGATAACTCGAACTTTTTGATAACTCGATTTTTTTTTTTTAACTCGACCTTTTTGATAATTCGACCTCTCGATAACTCGAACTTTTTGATAACTCGATTTTTTTTTTAACTCGAACTTTTCGATAATTCGACCTCTCAATAACTCGAATTTTTTGATAACTCGAATTTTTTTTTAACTCGAACTTTTCGATAATTCGACCTCTCGATACCTCGAACATCTCGATAACTCGACCATCTCCATATCTCGAACATCTCGATAACTCGAACATCTCAATATTTCGAACATATCGATCACTCGAATATATAAATATCTCGATCTTTTTCAAGCTGTGTGAAGTAAGCTAAACATACGACATTCGACATTCGACATTCAAAAATTAAAACTTCAAAAAATCGACATTCAAAAGCTAGCGTAAAAGAAGGTTCAGCACTTCGCCGTAGGCGCGCGTAGACTGCGGTACCTGCCTTATAGTGTATTCGGCCCCGGCTCACATTTCCCCTACTAGCAGCCGAGTGCTCGCATAAATCAAGGCTCAGCACTTCGCCGCAAGCGCGGGTAGACTGCGGGATCGGCCGTACATCATGTGCGGCACCAGCGCACATTTCCCCTACTAGCAGCAGAGTGCTAGCGTAAAACAAAGCTCAGCACTTCGCCGTAAGCGCGGGTAGACTGCGGGATCTGCCTTAAAGAGTATGCGTACCCGACTTACATTTCCCCGACTAGCGTCGGAGTGCTCCCCGTAAAACACGCAGCAGACTCGAGTAGAAGTCCGCCTTAAGGCCGTTTTTCCACGCTCGTAAGAAAAAAAAAAAAAAGTGTTCCACTCCATTGTGATTTTTTTTTTGTTCGACTGCCGTGACAAGGGCTTGTAGGCCCAAGTGCTCCCCGTAATACACGCGACAGACTCAGGTAGAAATCCGCCTTAAGGCCGTTGTTCCACACTCGTAAGGAAAAAAAATAAAAGTGTTACACTCCATTGTGATTTTTTTTTTAGACTCCCGTGACAAGGGCTTTTAGGCCCAAGTGCTCCCCGTAATACACGCATGTTGGAAAAAAAACGAATGTCGTGCTGCACGACATTCAAAAAATAAAACTTCAAAAAATCGAATGTCGTACTGGCACTTGGGCCTACAAGCCCTTGTCACGGGAGTCGAACAAAAAAATCACAATGGAGTGGAACACTTTTATTTTTTTTTCTTACGGGCGTGGAACAACGCCCTTATTTGCTACAAGGCAGTCCCGCCGTTAGAACTTGCGCTGACAGTGAAGTGCTCTTCTTGTCTCAAAGCAGCACTCTGCGTATGGCTGGGGAAATTTGCAATAAGGCAGTCCTGCCGATGAATCCAGCGCAGAAGGCGAAGTCCTACCTTGTTTCGAGGCGTTAGGCCGAGGAAATGTGCGCTGAGGCCGAATTTCAAAACATTCTGAATTGGCTGAGCTGGGTCGTAGATCGTAGCTCAACCACTTTAAAAACATTGCGAATTGGTTGTGCTGGGTCGTAGATCGTAGCTCAACCACTTGAAAAAATTCTGAATTGGCTGACCTGGGTCGTAGATCGTAGCTCAACCACTTTCAAAACATTGTGAATTGGCTGACCTGGGTCGTAGATCGTAGCTCAACCCCTTAAAAACATTGCGAATTGGTTGTGCTGGGTCGTAGATCGTAGCTCAACCAATTGAAAAACATTCTAAAGTGGCTGACCTGGGTCGTAGATCGTAGCTCAACCACTTTAAAAACATTGCGAATTGGTTGTGCTGGGTCGTGGATCGTAGCTCAACCACTAGAAAAACATTCTGAATTGGCTGACCTGGGTCGTAGATCGTAGCTCAACCCCTTAAAAACATTGCGAATTGGTTGTGCTGGGTCGTAGATCGTAGCTCAACCAATTGAAAAACATTCTAAAGTGGCTGACCTGGGTCGTAGATCGTAGCTCAACCACTTTAAAAACATTGCGAATTGGTTGTGCTGGGTCGTGGATCGTAGCTCAACCACTAGAAAAACATTCTGAATTGGCTGACCTGGGTCGTAGATCGTAGCTCAACAAATGGTAAAACATACTGAATTGGCTGACCTGGGTCGTAGATCGTAGCTCAACCACTTGAAAAACATTCATAATTGGCTGACCTGGGTCGTAGATCGTAGCTCAACCACTAGAAAAACATTGCGAATTGGCTGACCTGGGTCGTAGATCGTAGCTCAACCACTAGAAAAACATTGTGATTTGGCTGACTTGGGTCGTAGATCGTAGCTAAACCACTAGAAAAACATTGCGAATTAGCTGACCTGGGTCGTAGATCGTAGCTCAACCACTAGAAAAAAACATTGTGAATTGGCTGACCTGAGTCATAGATCGTAGCTCAACCAATTGGAAAACAGTCCGAACTGACTGATCTGGGTCGTAGATCGTAGCTCAACCACTTTAAAAACATTCTGAATTGGCTGACCTGGGTCGTAGATCGTAGCTCAAGCAATGGAAAAACTTTGCGAATTGGCTGAGCTGGGTCGTAGATCGTAGCTCAACCACTGGGAAAAAATGTAATTGGCTGACCTGGGTCGTAGATCGTAGCTCAACCACTTAAAAAACAAGGCGAATTGGCTGACCTTGGGCCGTAAATCGTAGATAAACCACTGAAAAAGAAGCTGTGTGAAGTTAGCTAAACATTCGACATTCGACCTTCAAAAGTTGGAAAAAAACGAATGTCGTGCTGGCACGACATTCGACATTCAAAAGTTGAAAAAAGATCTCTCGGGAGTGGAACAACGGCCTTAAGGCGGATTTCTACCCAAGTCTGCCGCGTGTATTACGGGGAGCACTTAGGCCTACAAGCCCTTGTCACGGGAGTCGAACAAAAAAGAAAATCACAATGGAGTGGAACACTTTTATTTATTTTTTCTTACGGGCGTGGAACAACGGCCTGAAGGCGGATTTCTAATCGAGTCTGCTGCGTGTATTATGGGGAGCACTTGGGCCTACAAACCCTAGTCACGGCAGTCGAACAAAAAAAAATCACAATGGAGTGGAACACTTTTATTTGTTTTTCTTACGGGCGTGAAACAACAGCCTCAAGGCGGATTTCTACCCGAGTCTGCTGCGTGTTTTACGGGGAGCACTCCGACGCTAGTCGGGGAAATGTAAGTCGGGGCCGCATACTCTTTAAGGCAGGTCCCGCAGTCTACCCGCTCTTACGGCGAAGTGCTGAGCTTTGTTTTACGCTAGCACTCCGCTGCTAGTTGGGGAAATGTAAGCCGGGGCCGCATACTCTTTAAGGCATGTCCCGCAGTCTACCCGCGCTTACGGCGAAGTGCTGAGCTTTGTTTTACGCTAGCACTCCGCTACTAGTAAGGGAAATGTGCGCTGGTGCCACATATGATATACGGACGGCTCCGCAGTCTTCCCGCGCTTACGGCGAAGTGCTGAGCCATGATTTATGCGAGCACTCGTCTGCTAGTAGGGGAAATGTGAGCCGGGCCCGAATACGCTATAAGGCAGGTCCCGCAGTCTACTCGCGCTTACGGCGAAGTGAAGAACCTTCTTTTACGCTAGCACTCCGCTGCTAGTAGGGGAAATGTGCGCCTGGACCGCATATGCTATACGGCAAATCAGGCCCCAGCGCACATTTTCCCAGCCATTTTCGGAGTGCTGCCTTGAAACTAGGAGAGCACTTCGCCGGCAGCGCGGGTTCTAACGGCGGGACTGCCTTGTAGCAAATCAGGGCCCAGCGCACATTTCCCCAGTCATATGCGAAGTGCTGCCTTAAAACAAGGGGAGGATTTCGCCGTCAGCGTGGGTAAACAGCAGGACTTCCTTATAGGAAATTCGGCCTCAGCGCACATTTCCTCGGCCATACGCCTCGAAACAAGGCGAGGACTTCGCCTTCAGCGCTGGATTCATCGGCAGAACTTCCTTATTGCAAATTCGGCCCCAGCGCACATTTCCCTAGCCATATGCAGAGTGCTGCTTTGAGACAAGAAGAGCACTTCACTGTCAGCGCAAGTTCTAACGACGGGACTGCCTTGTAGCAAATAAGGCAGTTGTTCCACGCCCGTAAGAAAAAAAATAAAAGTGTTCCACTCCATTGTGATTTTTTTGTTTGACTCCCGTGACAAGGGCTTGTAGGTCCAAGTGCCAGCACGACATTCGTTTTTTTTCCAACTTTTGAATGTCGAATGTCGAATGTTTTTTTTTCTTACGAGCGTGAGTCTGTCGCGTGTATTACGGGGAGCAATTGGGCCTACAAACCCTTGTCACGGCAGTCGAACAAACAAAAAATCACAATGGAGTGGAACACTTTTTTTTTTTTTCTTACGAGCGTGGAACAACGGCCTTAAGGCGGATTACTGCTGCGTGTTTTACGGGGAGCACTCCGACGCTAGTCGGGGAAATGTAAGTCGGGGCCGCATACTCTTTAAGGCAGGTCCCGCAGTCTGCTGCTAGTAGGGGAAATGTGCGCTGGTGCCGCACATGATGTACGGCCGATCCCGCAGTCTACCCGCGCATACGGCGAAGTGCTGAGTCTTGATTTATGCGAGCACTCGGCTGCTAGTAGGGGAAATGTTTAGCTAACTTCACACAGCTTGAAAAAAAAGTTATCAATATATTCGAGTGATCGATATGTTCGAAATATTGAGATGTTCGAGTTATCGAGATGTTCGAGATATGGAGATGGTCGAGTTATCAAAATGTTCGATATATCGAGATGTTCGAGATATGGAGATGGTCGAGTTATTGAAATGTTTGAGTTATCGAGAGGTCGAATTCACGAAAAGTTCGAGTTAAAAAAAAAAATCGAGTTAAAAAAAAAATTCGAGTTATCGAGAGGTCGAATTCACGAAAAGTTCGAGTTAAAAAAAAATATCGAGTTATAAAAAAATTCGAGTTATCGAGAGGTCGAATTATCGAAAAGTTCGAGTTAAAAAAAAAATCGAGTTATAAAAATATTCGAGTTATCGAGAGGTCGAATTCTCGAAAAGGTCGAGTTAAAAAAAAAAATTGAGTTATCGAGAGGTCGAATTCACGAAAAGTTCGAGTTAAAAAAAAATCGAGTTATAAAAAAATTCGAGTTATCGAGAGGTCGAATTATCGAAAAGTTCGAGTTATCAAATAGTTCGAGTTATCGAGAGGTCGAATTATCGAAAGGTTCGAGTTATCTACGATCCAGGTCACCCAATTCTTAATGTTTTTTCTAGTGGTTGAGCTACGGCCCAGGTCAGCCAAATCGCAATGTTTTTCTAGTGGTTGAGCTACGATCTACTACCCAGGTCAGCCAATTCACAATGTTTTTTAAGTGGTTGAGCTACGATCTACGACCCAGGTCAGCCAATTCAGAATGTTTTTCTAGTGGTTGAGCTACGATCTACGACCCAGCACAACCAATTTGCAATGTTTTTAAGTGATTGAGCTACGATCTACGACCCAGGTCAGCCAATTCAGAATATTTTTAAAGTGGTTGAGCTACGACCTATGACCCAGGTCAGCCAATTCAGAATGTTTTTCTAGTGGTTGAGCTACGATCTACGACCCAGCACAACCAATTCGCAATGTTTTTAAAGTGGTTGAGCTACGATCTACGACCCAGGTCAGCCAAATCGCAATGTTTTTCTAGTGGTTGAGCTACGATCTACGACCCAGGTCAGCCAATTCACAATGTTTTTTAAGTGGTTGAGCTACGATCTACGACCCAGGTCAGCCAATTCAGAATGTTTTTCTAGTGGTTGAGCTACGATCTACGACCCAGCACAACCAATTTGCAATGTTTTTAAGTGGTTGAGCTACGATCTACGACCCAGGTCAGCCAATTCAGAATATTTTTAAAGTGGTTGAGCTACGATCTATGACCCAGGTCAGCCAATTCAGAATGTTTTTCTAGTGGTTGAGCTACGATCTACGACCCAGCACAACCAATTCGCAATGTTTTTAAAGTGGTTGAGCTACGATCTATGACCCAGGTCAGCCAATTCACAATGTTTTTTAAGTGGTTGAGCTACGATCTACGACCCATGTCAGCCAATTCAGAATGTTTTTCTAGTGGTTGAGCTACGATCTACGACCCAGCACAACCAATTTGCAATGTTTTTAAGTGGTTGAGCTACGATCTACGACCCAGGTCAGCCAATTCAGAATATTTTTAAAGTGGTTGAGCTACGACCTATGACCCAGGTCAGCCAATTCAGAATGTTTTTCTAGTGGTTGAGCTACGATCTACGACCCAGCACAACCAATTCGCAATGTTTTTAAAGTGGTTGAGCTACGATCTACGACCCAGGTCAGCCAAATCGCAATGTTTTTCTAGTGGTTGAGCTACGATCTACGACCCAGGTCAGCCAATTCACAATGTTTTTTAAGTGGTTGAGCTACGATCTACGACCCAGGTCAGCCAATTCAGAATGTTTTTCTAGTGGTTGAGCTACGATCTACGACCCAGCACAACCAATTTGCAATGTTTTTAAGTGGTTGAGCTACGATCTACGACCCAGGTCAGCCAATTCAGAATATTTTTAAAGTGGTTGAGCTACGATCTATGACCCAGGTCAGCCAATTCAGAATGTTTTTCTAGTGGTTGAGATACGATCTACGACCCAGCACAACCAATTCGCAATGTTTTTAAAGTGGTTGAGCTACGATCTATGACCCAGGTCAGCCAATTCAGAATGTTTTTCTAGTGGTTGAGCTACGATCTACGACCCAGCACAACCAATTCGCAATGTTTTTTAAGTGGTTGAGCTACGATCTACGACCCAGGTCAGCCAATTCAGACTGTTTTTCTAGTGGTTGAGCTACGATCTACGACCCAGCACAACCAATTCGCAATGTTTTTAAAGTGGTTGAGGTACGATCTACGACCCAGGTCAGCCAATTACATTTTTTGGTTGAGCTACGATCTACGATCTACGCGCTAACTTCACACACCTTACCTTTACTCAAATGCTTGCATAAAAATTTCTACTTCTATCTATGATTTGGAAATGTAATTTAAATAATTGGTATTTTGACATATATTTATAAGTTATAATTTTTTTTTTTGAAAACATTGACGAAAATAACACTTGATTAATTTGAGTTAGACAATGTGTATACGTGTAAGGGAGAACCATTAAATCCCTTAAATATTATTTGTTTTTGGCATTTGTTTCGCTTTTTGTTTATTTAACCTTGGTTCTTATTTATATTTTTTGAGAGTGTGTATTTGTGTTACAGTTATCTGTAACTAGGTTTTGTATAATAATAACATTTTTCTCCAAAAACAAGTTGTGACTTGTTGATTCATTGTATGAGGTTTTGTTTGCCTCTCGTTTTACCTAGCGAGTGTAGTCGGTTATTCTGACAAATATATCTACAAAACGATAAAAGAATTAGTGTTATGTTTGTGTTTACTGTCGCATCTATCAGTCAAACTCCTCGTCGTATTACTCATTGAATTAGTGTGGGTACTGTTTGTGTTCAAATCTAAATTTACATATTATGTGTAAGTCTCCTGATTCTAAACGAGGCGATGCCATCAAATTCTACTGATTTGGATGTTATAAAGACCATCATTCAAAATCCGATTTCACCTGATCTTGACGGACCCCTTGTTCTAGCAATTCAACAATTGAAGCTGAAGATCAAGATCGTATCTCTTCCCAGTCTAGTCAGGACATTATGTGTTAACTGTCTTGTTAATTAGTATTTAATTAGTATTTAAGCAAAATGACAAAAACGCGATTAGAACAACGTTATAGATAATGTGATTATGTGCTATATGCTCTTAATTTACACCGTAGTATCACATCAGTCTTATAAAAGTTTATCGGAATTCTCAAAAATTAGTGAAGGTCTAGACCCGATTACGCGGACCTTACTCTACTGTGCCTTGTATAAGTTCTCTGTTGATGCTGCTAAAATGGCGGATGCCCTTTGAAGCATATTAGTAAGTCGGGTTTATATAACTTAAATATGCGCTTTCTCTGTGAATGCTACTTACATGGCGGATGATCCTTGAATCAGATTAGTAAGTTGGGTTTATATAACTGAAATATCCGCCATTAAATCGTATGTACTTACGACGTGAGTTATATGTATATGGTCCTGCACATACTCTCAGTCTAGTCAGGACATTAATAGTGTTAAGAGTATCGTTAATTAGTATCTAAGCAAAAAGGACAACAACCTAATTAGAGGAGCAATTTAAAGACAATTATTATGACAGATAAATATATATTTGTGGAAGACAGTGATGCAAAGGCAGAGTGTCGGCCTCTGGTGCCAAAGATCCCGGGTTCGAATCCAGTGACGAGCTGGTTCTTCTTTTGGATGTTTCCTCACAAAAGTATTGAGTACTGGTTAAGTCTCCACGAAGGCAGGTTGTGGGGTTAGTATTACGAATGACTGGCTGGTGTCAAATTAAATGGGCCAGTAGTACTGGTAACTTACCCAATAAATGCCGTGATATAACTGATCACTTGTTGAAAGCGGCGTAAAACACCAAACAATAAATCAATTAATCCAGGAAGCATACATCCAGCGTGATTAATTTAGAGAAAAGCTTGTTTCTCAATCATGTACAACACATATGTTGAAACTAATACATGTACATACATTTATGAGTTAATCTAGATATGCTTTGACATTTAACACAGTTTGATACTTTGTGAAATTTCTATCTGAATTAACAATGTTATCGATATTGAAGTAAAATAACACTTAATGAAACCCTGAATTAACGATGTTATTGATACTGAAGTAAATAACACTTAATGAAACCCTGAATTAACAATGTTTTCGATACTGAAGTAAATAACACTTAATGAAACCCTGAATTTACAATGTTATCGATACTGAAGTAAATAACACTTAATGAAAACCTGAATTAACAATGTTAGCGATATTGAAGTAAATAACACTTAATGAAAACCATTTAAATGTTTACAGTACGTTTATTTGAGTCAAGTTACAGGAAAACTATTTCTGTAATTGTGCGACTAGTACAGACCCAGATCAATTTGCCTCCATCAGACAGTCATCCTATTCAACAACAGTGTCTTCTTTTTTCAAATTATTCAATAGTTAATAGTTATTTGGGTTATGAATCTCTATACTGACCTAGGCCGATGTCAATATTACGCTTGTATGCGATTTATGTGTGCAGAAAAGAAGGCTTGTAATTAGTTTGTACTTGGTGAGTGTGAAAGATTCCCTATGTATATACATTCACAAAAGAGATGCATTTCATACTGGTTCAAAATATTAAAAATGGATGAGAATTGTTACCAAAAGAAATGTTATAATATGATGTTATTGGATTGGGTTACGTCTGTGAGGAGAAATGTTTCAAACAAACATGTTTAAACTACATATGGATCAACCAATCTGTTGGAAATGAGATGCACTTTATGACCTTATTTGTCAATAGATTGAAAGGAAATTCTACAAAAGTGGTCTTAGTCTATAAATACAAATGCAAAACTTGAATGTTACACATCATATAAATCCACTTTTTAATTTGAGCTATATCTTTATGTAATTATTATAAGGAAATTTAGATTTGTATATGATAATTTTAGAACTTCTTGTCATGAGCTAGAAAATAGAAACTGAAAGGTATAATAATATACCAAAAGAAAATAGGCTATGCAAATTGTGCAATAAAGGAGAAGTCAAACATGAATACCACTCCCTTCTCGTCTGTGAGTTTTATTCAGAACTACGTGAGAAATATATTCCGAAGAAATATTGCTTACGTGTTTCGCGGCAAACGTTCAAAAAGTTAATATCAACAAAAAACGAAACCATGGTAAAATCAGTTGCAACCTTCTTAAGAAAACATAGTAGTTACCTAACTGGTATAAATGTCTGAAATTATTAGTATTCACCTAACTTGTATAAATGTCTGAAACTATTAGTATTCACCTAACTTGTATAAATGTTTGAAACTATTAGTATTCGCCTTACTTGTATAAATGTTTGAAACTATTAGTATTCACCTAACTTGTATAAATGTTTGAAACTATTAGTATTCACATTACTTGTATAAATGTTTGAAACTATTAGTATTCACCTTACTTGTATAAATGTTTGAAACTATTAGTATTCACCTAACTTGTATAAATGTCTGAAAGTATTATTATTCACCTAACTTGTATAAATGTTTGAAACTATTAGTATTCACCTTACTTGTATAAATGTTTGAAATTATTAGTATTCACCTAACTTGTATAAATGTCTGAAATTATTAGTATTTACCTTACTTGTATAAATGTTTGAAATTATTTAGCATTAACGTAATGATGTTCATAATTTTTGCTTGAAAGCAAGTGCAGTTTCAATGACGTACGTAATTCCTTCAGAAATAGGTGACAAGCAGTGTGGAGCCAGTTTTGACTTCGCAAATGCGCTGACTGATTTGTATACTGGCCGCACTGGCCGCACTGGCCGCACTGGCCGCACTAGTCGCATTGGCTGCACTGGCCGCACTGGTCGCACTGGCCGCACTGGTAGCACTGGTCGCACTTGCCGCACTGGTCGCACTGGTCGCACTGGTCGCACTGGTCGCACTGGTCGCACTGGTCGCACTGGTCGCACTGGTCGCACTGGCCGCACTGGTCGCACTGGTCGCACTGGTAGCACTGGTCGCACTTGCCGCACTTGCCGCACTTGCCGCACTGGTCGCACTGGCCGCACTGGCCGCACTGGCCGCACTGGCCGCACTGGCCGCACTGGCCGCACTGGCCGCACTGGCCGCACTGGTCGCACTGGCCGCACTGGTCGCACTGGCCGCACTGGCCGCACTGGCCGCGGACGCTTTGTGATTGTTTTTTGCTGAGTGTCTCTGATTTGTTGTGAGATATACAGAGGCCAGGTTGGTTAACTCTATACACATGTATGGATATGTATAACCTGAGGGAGGTTGAGTGCTGTGTGGAAAGGTGAATTTGCTGAAAGGCTTATTCTGCTTTTCCCAGAATACTTACTTTTGCATAACAAAAGCGTGATTTCGACTCGAGTAAATTTATCTTCATAGTTGAATGTATTAACATTAAGAGAAAATATATTAAGATCAAAATGTGTTGAAAACTTTTCAAGTGTTTGTATGTAGGTGTATACATGTTTATATATGTATATGTACATATTTAATTACATACTCACATACATATGTGTATGTGTGTGTGTATAATCATATGTATATATTTGATCTGAAGAATTAGTGTAATGGAAAAGGGTGAAATTAATCAAAGGCTTGTTCTTCTTTTCCCAGAATGCTTACTTTTACAAAATGGAACTAGATTAGAAAACCTTTCTTGGAGCAGACAACATTGCAAGTCTGACTCCTATACTGCTGTTTTTGTAATTGTTTACTATTTACGTGTATGGGCCGGTGCCCTTAAACAAATGAACTCATTGTCATTATCAATATTCACCATATTGTCCGAGAAATTGTTAATATTTTACAGAAATTAGGTTCAACTGTAGAATTGTGTTCAAGGTATAAAAAATATCTCTTTTATTAGTGAGAAATAGGAAATACATTTACACTTTTTTTTGGAAGCTTAAGAAATTAACGTTCTATTTTCACTTTGAAACTTTATCTAAGTAGTATTTTGACAAAGATCTTTAAATTATATTTTTATTTGACAACATCGAGGACAAAGTAACATGACTAATTTGAGTTAAATACTATATATGTGTGAAAAGGAGCAACATTTAATCATTGTATTGTAATTTGAGTTTATATTTGTTTCGGATTGTGTGTTTATCTTTATTTAGTTAATGATATTGTTGTCATACAGATGTATGTTACTAGGTTTTTGTCTAATAATAAATAATTTTCTTCCAATTTGATGACTTGTTGTTTCATTTTATGAGGTTCTATCTACCTCATGTTTTGCTGTTGCTAGTTTAGTCGGTTATACTGACACATATATCTACAAGGATATAAAAATATTGCCCTATTATAGAAACACACTTTAACCCTTCCCATCGGTAGGTGCAATTTGACGCATCTGCAGCAGACAAATCCTGCATATTTTATAACAAAAGAAAAAATAGCTCATAATGAGAAAACTTCTGTTCGTCACAATAATTTAAACTAAATTTGATGATTATCATTTCAGTTTTGAGATTTTAAATGTGTTCCGTATTTGTTTTTTAAAAGTCGTCTGTCGCATGATTGATGTACGTAGAAAAGAGAAAATACCTCAAAGTGTGTCTATAAACTAAATCTGTATTTATTCGAAAGCTACTTATAAGGGTATTTCCAACACGACGTGCTGTCGTATTTCCCACTGTTCATGGATAAGAGCTTTCGGTTAATATAACCCAACATTAGATGTGTAACAGGAAACTCTGTGAAAAACAGTATCTTTCGACTGAAAAAGCTGTACTTTATAGCTAACATGAACACGAAGTTGCTCGCCAAATAGTTAACTCTGAAAGGCGAGGGTAAAGAAATACAAAGAATAAATAAATAAATGCTCAATGTGAGCTAGTGGGATCGCCGTTTGGCCGTCGTGCGTCGTGCATTGTTAAGAATTTCTTTAAACAACATATCCTACTAGCCCACTATGGGTTTTGAATAAACTTGGTAGAAATGATCCTCGGGTGATCCTCTTTCAAATTTGTTCAAAGGAATCAATTCTATGCAGACCCCTGGTTGCCATACGCCAAAAGGGTATTTTTCTAAAAAACTTTTAATATCTTCTGGTCTAAAACGGAAAGGCCTAGAGTTTCGATATTTGGTGTGTATCATTGTCCCGTGGTCCTCTACAAAGAGTGTCCAAATTATGCCGCTGGGGTAAAAATTGGCATTGTTCTAACAATGAAATTAGTGAAGATGAAGATCGTGTCTGTGCACATGTGCTAGCGTGTCTAAATATACACCGTCGTATCACACACATCCCGTAAAAGAAATACAAAGAATAAATAAATAAGTGCTCAATGTGAGCTACTGGGATCGCCGTTTGGCCGTCGTGCGTCGTGCGTTGTTAAGAATTTCTTTAAACAACATATCCTACTAGCCCACTATGGGTTTTGAATAAACTTGGTAGAAATGATCCTCGGGTGATCCTCTTTCAAATTTGTTCAAAGGAATCAATTCTATGCAGACCCCTGGTTGCCATACGCCAAAAGGGTATTTTTCTAAAAAACTTTTAATATCTTCTGGTCTAAAACGGAAAGGCCTAGAGTTTCGATATTTGGTGTGTATCATTGTCCCGTGGTCCTCTACAAAGAGTGTCCAAATTATGCCGCTGGGGTAAAAATTGGCATTGTTCTAACAATGAAATTAGTGAAGATGAAGATCGTGTCTGTGCACATGTGCTAGCGTGTCTAAATATACACCGTCGTATCACACACATCCCGTAAAAGAAATACAAAGAATAAATAAATAAGTGCTCAATGTGAGCTACTGGGATCGCCGTTTGGCCGTCGTGCGTCGTGCGTTGTTAAGAATTTCTTTAAACAACATATCCTACTAGCCCACTATGGGTTTTGAATAAACTTGGTAGAAATGATCCTCGGGTGATCCTCTTTCAAATTTGTTCAAAGGAATCAATTCTATGCAGACCCCTGGTTGCCATACGCCAAAAGGGTATTTTTCTAAAAAACTTTTAATATCTTCTGGTCTAAAACGGAAAGGCCTAGAGTTTCGATATTTGGTGTGTATCATTGTCCCGTGGTCCTCTACAAAGAGTGTCCAAATTATGCCGCTGGGGTAAAAATTGGCATTGTTCTAACAATGAAATTAGTGAAGATGAAGATCGTGTCTGTGCACATGTGCTAGCGTGTCTAAATATACACCGTCGTATCACACACATCCCGTAAAAGTTTGTCTGACTTTTTACATATTTGTGAAGATCTATATAAGATTGCGCGGATTTTGTGTGTGTGAAATTGGCTTTTAGTTCGGTCATCGGTGTTCGGTTATATATAGGAAACTTACCGCTGACCTTAAATATCTAGCTCGGCCATCAGTATTCGATTCTATATAACTATTTGATTGATTGATTGATTGATTGGGATATAATGCCGTGTTCAACAGTGTATCAGTCCTATCAAGGAGACTAGTTCACATATTGACTCCACACAACAGACGTTCCATGTCGGTCATCGGTGCAGAGCAATTTGATTGACCGACTGATTGATTAATTTGTATTATGCAGTTTTCAAAAATTATCCTCTCATATTACGGCGACCAGTTCAGTTTTTCACTCCACACAACAATCTTTCCAAGGAACTGGCTTCTTTTCCACTAGTGGAAGACGAATGACAATTGTCAGAGTAACTTTTGTCACATGTCGGAAAAGATGTCGACCGAGCTGGGGTTTGAACTCACAACCACTGACTTAACAGTCGTTTACATGAGCACGGCTAAAATACAATAGTTTATTTGCGTATTTAGGCATAAGGTCCACAGTACGTACGCATTTAAAAAGCAATTTGAACGCTCACCAGGAATATCTAGCTCGGCCATCGATGTTCGATTTTATATAAGAAACCAAAACCCGACCTGGAATGTATGTTGTGTGGAGTGAATATGTGATCTGGTCGCCTCGATATGACTGAACAGATTGTTTGTATAATCAAATCAATCAGTTAATCGATCAAATTGCTGAATACATTCGAACACCGATGACTGAGCTATATGTTCAATGTCAGCGTTCGGTTTGTTATATAAATTCGAACACCGATGGCCGAGCTTGATATTCCATGTCGGCGTTCGGTTTGCTAAATAAATTCGAACACCAATGACCGACCTAGATATTTCATGTCTGCGTTCGGTTTGCTAAATAAATTCGAACACCGATGACTGAGCTATGGTTTGCTATATAAATTCGAACACCGATGACCGACCTAGATATTCCAGGTCGGCGTTCGGTTTGCTATATAAATTCGAACACCGATGGCCGATCTTGATATTCCAGTTCGGAGTTCGGTTTGCATATAAAATCGACAACCGTTTGCTTTATAAATTCGAACACCGTTGACTGAGCTATATATTCCATGTCAGCGCTCGGTTTGCTATATAAATTCGAACACCGATGACCGAGCTTGATATTCCAGGTCGGAGTTCGGTTTGTTATATATAAAATCGACAACCGATTGCCGAGCTAGATATTAGAGGTCGGCGTTTGGTTTCTTATATGAAATCGAACACCGATGGCCGAGCCAGATATTCCTGGTCGGGTTCAAATTGCTATTTTAATGTTTTAATGCCGGAGGCTCAATTAAGTATTGTATTGTAGTGTTCAAATTGATAGCTGTGCCCTGGTATGTCAGTAGGTAGCGTCGCAGGCTGTTTATTTATTGGTTGTGAGTTCAATCCCCAGCTCGGTCAACCTTCTTTCAAACGTTCGATAAAGGACTCTGTGACTATTGTCATTAATATTCCACCAGTGGGATATCAGTCTTTGTTGAAAAATTGCCAGTTCCTAGGAAAGTATGTTGTGTGGAGTGAATATGTGAACTGGTCGCCCTAATTTGACTGACACTTGGTTGCAAACAGCATACAAATCCAATCAATCAACTAAATTGCTATATAAAATCAAATGCCGATGGCCGATATTCCAGGTCGGTGTTCAGTTTGCTTTATGAATTAGAACACCAACGACCGAGCTAGAGATTCCAGGTCGGAAATCAGTTTGCTATTTAAAATCAAAAACCGTTTGCCGAGCTAGATATTTCATGTCGGAAATCGGTTTGCTATTTAAAATCAAAAACCGATGGCAGAGCTAGATATTGAAGGTCGGCGTTCGATTTGACATATAAAATCCAACACGGATAACCGAGCTAGGTCGACGTTCGATTTGCTATATAAAATGTAAACGAAGATGGCCGACGTAGATATTCCAGGTCCGTTTGCTTCGAACACCAATGGACGAGCTAGATATTCCAGGTCGGCGATCGGTTTGCTATATACATTCGAACCCCGATTAACGAGCTAGATATTCCAGGTCGGCGATCGGTTTGCTATATACATTCGAACCCCGATTAACGAGCTAGATATTCCTGGTCGGCGATCGGTTTGCTATATACATTCGAACCTCGATTAACGAGCTAGATATTCCAGGTCGGCGATCGGTTTGCTATATACATTCGAACCCCGATTAACGAGCTAGATATTCCAGGTCGGCGATCGGTTTGCTATATACATTCGAACCCCGATTAACGAGCTAGATATTCCAGGTCGGCGATCGGTTTGCTATATACATTCGAACACCGATTAACGAGCTAGATATTCCAGGTCGTCGATCGGTTTGCTATATACATTCGAACCCCGATTAACGAGCTAGATATTCCAGGTCGGCCATCGGTTTGCTATATACATTCGAACCCCGATTAACGAGCTAGATATTCCAGGTCGGCGATCGGTTTGCTATATACATTCGAACCCCGATTAACGAGCTAGATATTCCAGGTCGGCGATCGGTTTGCTATATACATTCGAACCCCGATTAACCAGCTAGATATTCCAGGTCGGCGATCGGTTTGCTATATACATTCGAACCCCGATTAACGAGCTAGATATTCCAGGTCGGCGATCGGTTTGCTATATACATTCGAACCCCGATTAACGAGCTAGATATTCCAGGTCGGCGATCGGTTTGCTATATACATTCGAACCCCGATTAACGAGCTAGATATTCCAGGTCGGCGATTGGTTTGCTATATACATTCGAACCCCGATTAACGAGCTAGATATTCCAGGTCGGCGATCGGTTTGCTATATACATTCGAACCCCGATTAACGAGCTAGATATTCCAGGTCGGCGATCGGTTTGCTATATACATTCGAACCCCGATTAACGAGCTAGATATTCCAGGTCGGCGATCGGTTTGCTATATACATTCGAACCCCGATTAACCAGCTAGATATTCCAGGTCGGCGATCGGTTTGCTATATACATTCGAACCCCGATTAACGAGCTAGAAATTCCATGTCGGCGATCGGTTTTCTATATACATTCGAACACCGATTAACCAGCTAGATATTCCATGCCGGCGATCGGTTTGCTATATACATTCGAACCCCGATTAACGAGCTAGAAATTCCATGTCGGCGATCGGTTTTCTATATACATTCGAACACCGATTAACCAGCTAGATATTCCATGTCGGCGATCGGTTTGCTATATACATTCGAATACCGATTAACGAGCTAGATATTCCATGCCGGCGATCGGTTTTCTATATACATTCGAACACCGATTAACGAGCTAGATATTCCATGTCGGCGATCGGTTTGCTATATACATTTGAACACAAATTAACGAGCTAGATATTCCAGGTCGGCGATCGGTTTGCTATATACATTCGAACACCGATTAACCAGCTAGATATTCCAGGTCGGCGATCGGTTTGCTATATACAACCGAACACCGATGGACGACCTAGATATTCCAGGTTGGCGATCGTCTTTCTACATACATTCGAACACCGATGGATGAGCTAGACTATTCCAGGTCGGTGATCTGTTTTCTATATACATTCGAACACCGATGACCGAGCTAGATAGTCAATGTCGACGTTCGGTTTGCTATATAAATTCGAACACCGATGACCGAGCTAGATAGTCAAGGTCGGCAGTCGGTTTGCTATATAAAATCGAACGTATTGTGGGGCAGAGGCTTAATTTCGCAAATCAACAATTTTGTTTTTAGCTTTGCACCGGTATATCATTCGGGCTATTACTTTAGTGGTTGTGTGTTCTAACCAAAGCTGGGTCAACATTCTTTACGACGTTCGACAAAAGTCAATGTGGAATTTTTATTTGTCTTCCACCAATGGTATATAAGGATATGTGGAAAAGTAGTCAGTTCCTTTGAAAGTATGTTGCGTGGAGCGAATATGTGAACTGGCTGCCGAGATATGACAGATAATTTGTTGAAAATGGCATAATATCACGATTAATAAATCAATCAATAACATTGCTATATAACATCGAACATATATTGCAGGTCGGCGTTCGATATTCTATATAGAATCGAACATGATATTCCAGGACGGCGTTTGGTTCGCTATACACAATTGAACACCGATGGCGGAACTAGACATAACAGGTCGGTGTCCGACTTGCTATATTAGATCGAACACCGATTGCCGAGCTAGATATTCCAGGTCGACGTTCGGTTTGCTTCATAATATCGAACGACGATGGCCGAGCTAGATATTCAAGGGCGGCGTTCAGTTTGCTTTATAAGATCGAACGACGATAGCCGAGCTAAATATTCCAGGTCGGCGTTCAGTGCTATATACAATCGAACACCGATGGCCGGGCTAGATATTCCAGGTCTGCGTTCAGGGCTATATACACTCGAATACCGATGGCCGAGTATATTATTTTTGTGAAGACAGAGATAGAGCATCGGGCTGTCTTGCTCAATGTTCCGGATTCGAAACCCGTGATGAGCGGGTGTTGCTTTCAAGATGTTTCCACACAAACAGCGCGAGTACTGGTAAGGTCTTCTAGAAGCAGATATCGAGCATGATTAATTTGAAAGCAAATTTCTGTTCATCACCAATATATTGACATGTTTTACACATTCATTTATTCTTTTATACATGTATCTTTAGTAGAAAATTGCATAAGTAATGTGTAATAAAACGTGTAATTATTTTAGGGAAATTAAGATCAAATGTAGTATCATGTTCAGAGTGTGAATTCTCCATTATTAGTTTGTGATAGGAAATATCTTTACTCAAAAGATTTTAACTTCTATTAATGTTTTGGAAATTTAAGTTAAAAAATTGGTTCTTTGACATACACTTCGACGAATTTCTAATTGGCCACCATATAAAATATGATATTATGCGACATGTTTAGTCAATAAATCTTAAGTTTGGTTATTTCTGTATTGTACACACCAATCTATCGATTTACAGACAGAAAACACGTATTCATGTACAAAATCATCCATGTAGAACGGTAGGTGTGAAAATAGCCTACGTGCTCGCGTTCCTCGTGCACGGCATGGTATAGTTGTCGTATTTTGTAGGAATGTATTCTTCGTGGATTGTCTTTTATGAAAAACATTAAATGTAGCGAGAATGAGCATTGCAGAACGCGCTCAAGCCGTCGGAATGATTCGTTCGGGCACCCCCATCAGACAGGTATGTTATGCGTCGTTATAAAAGTTGCTATATATTTTATTTTTGTTATTTAGTGTAAAATATTGGCAAAAACATGTTCTTTTCTATCAAATGGCCTGCAAAAAGTCCGGATTTAAATCCGATCGAGCACGTGTTGGACCTATTGAAGCACAAGGTGCGTGCCCAGCCGCTTCAACCAAATCTCAGGGAGCTCACGTGTGTTATTCATCAGATGTGGGCAGCCATACCACAACAGTATCTTCACAGATACATTATATCAACGAGGACAAGGTGCCTTGCTGTAATTGCCGCAGCAGGTGGACATACAAAGTATTGAAACGAAATCAAATTTGACGTGATTTGATCTTGCAGTTTTTGTTTTAAGGGTGTCCATGTTAACCCTCTCTGTTAAGTTTGTTCCCGTGATCAAATTTCAATAAGTTTTGTTTAACATATTAGGACTAAATTGTATTAAACTTATATTTAGTTATTTGTATTTTTCTCAGAATTCTTTTCCAAAAATATGATAAAAACTAAGTGACCAATTAGAAATTCGTCGAAGTGTATATCTTTAAGTTATGAATAATTTTGATTTGAAAACAATGACGACAATTAAACTTGATTAACTTGAGTAAGACAATGTGTATGCGTGAAAGGGAGAACCATTAAACCACATAAATAATATGTGTTTTGGTATTTGTTTCGCCTTTTGTTTAACCTTGGTTCTTATTTATATTTTTGAGAGTGTGTATTTGTGTTACAGACTTGTTGAATCATGTTATGAGGGTATGTTTAACTCTCTTTTTTACGTAGCTAGTTTGGTCGGTTATCCTGACAAATATATCTACAAAACGATAAAAAAATCAGTGGCCTATCATCGAAACGCCCTTTGCGCTTTTATCCACCGGCAGACGCAATTGGATGACAAGAGAAGATATTGCCCATTATGAGAATATCATCAATTTGCAACCATAATTTAAAATCATTTAAAGAAAACGCTTTCATTTTTAGAGAATATCCCTATTTTGACTAGAGGTTACCAAAATTCGTCTGCAGGATAGTTGTTGTTTCTGGGAAAATGTCACGCTCCAGAAGAGGAAGAATAATGTTGTCTATCATCAGTCTTTACTAGTATGTAAAGTGAATCTTCATTTAAAGGTTCTGAACTCCAGTTTATAGATAGTTTAGTCAATGTTTTAAAACTGCTCAAATGTTGTCTTGAACTATTAGAATAATTGTTCTGAGATAAAATTAGAGTAATGATTTCACTTTCCAGTACAATTAACATCTAAATATGGATCGTTTATGCTTCATTTTTACTGGCTAGACATGTGGAGTTCAGCACCTTTAATCGCAGGTTACTTACATATTGCCTCCAACTAATAAAGGAGTTTATAACTCAGCCTCAAGTCGTACAATTTATTTAATCTTAAACAAGTTAAATGATTGGGAAACCTTGTAAAGAGATATAATATATACTAAACTTCGACAGTTAAACAAATTAATTACCTCCCTTTGTTGGTCAGCAGATTTAACGATATTGGTTGAACACTTTTCAAACAGTATTGCAGTAATGTTATGGGGGGCAACCACTTTGTCAATGTGTGTTCTGGCTTTCTGTAACTATAAGCCCCTGACAACTGTTTACCATCCCACATTAATGCTACGTTCCCACTATCACTATAGTCTTTGGCGTGTTCATGTGAACTCGACATTGGAAACAATTGAAGAAATTGCTCAAAATGTGTACAACTTTATTTATGTTCTTTCATCTGTGTAATGTTTTTGCCTAGATGTGTTCAAAGTCATCTGCTTCAGATTTGTGTGTATGTTGGAAAGGGACACCCTTACTTTCTGGAAATGCTGCAATTGAATAATCCCTACTTGGGAGAGTGACTTTTTCTTTCCAAGGTGAATCGAGATACGGACAGACAGTCACACGGAACAAAGCAAAAACAATACTATCCAGCAACATAGAAAAATTCAACAACAAATGCGACCTGTTTTACCTAAAATTCCCTCAGTATCTGCAAGACAATTCTTTCTTGGCACTTACACACAGTCTTTGCTCTATGGAATACTTCAGTAATAACCGTTATATAGTCACCTGTTTACATGATGTGTTATATTGACAGTCTGATGAAACCTTGATCACATAGACTTAATCTTTAAAACAGTAAATGCAACAAATGGATAATATGTATAAATTAAAGTATAAATATTGACTATTGATGAAAACAATGTAGAAAATGGAGAAATTAATGATCATCATTCATCTTTTACAGGTTAGTCAAATTGTGTCTGAAAGGGGGAAGAAATACATTTAGCACAACGTTGTTATACATACAATATCGAAAGAATCAACTTAATATTTTGTGAAAAGAAACAATTTTCGCCAATTCTTTCATTTCCCACAACATTTTCAAAGTTCGTATGATACAGTAGCGACCACGGAAAGGCGTTCATCCTTTCCCGTGTACAGACGAAGGAATGCGTAAACAACGTGACAGAAGAAATAATTACTTAACGTGAGCAGTTTCTCCATTTGATTCACTAGTTTCAAAACTTGTCAATACTTATACTTTCACTAACAGAGATTTACACTCATTGTTTGCATTTGATTCATGTTTTACGCCGGGCCCCGGTAGCACAGTCGAACCCAAACTCGGTAAACATTATTTCCCATTAACGAAAGTCACTGTGATACTGTTCCACAAACGGTTCTAACGATCTATGTGGAAAAGCAGCTAGTATTCTAGAAAGTATGCTATGTGATGAACTGGTATGAGTACACATTGGTATATAAACTGGCCGACGTGATATGACTAAAAACTTGTTTAAAACTGCGTTAAACCACAATCAATCAATCAATCAATCAATTTACACACAATATTTTCAAAATTCGTCTGTTACAAAAACTATCACGGAGAGGTTTTAACCGAACGTATTTACTGACTCTTTTTAACGCATTTGCAGCAGACGACATTTAAAAAAATATCACAACAAAAGGAGAAATTACTTATCGTGAGCAATTTCTCCCTTTGCCACAATGGTTTCAATACTTTAATTTGAAGAGGTTTCACAACGTTTTACCTATATGTGTTCAAAGTCGTCTGTCGTAGAATTGTTGGAGTGTGATTGATTGTTTACATACACGACTAGCATTGAGGTCAAACAAAGTGCAGAATATTTCGGCTAACAGTATTGACAAAATAAAGAACGCGGCTGGATTTTGCGTTATTCGGTCGAACCAATAAAATCTGTGTAAAGCAGATGGCAACCTATCCAAAACTAGAATTTCGTGGAAGTATACAAGAGTTAAACGCGATTGCGGGCTGAAGTCGACTTTTCGAAACTCATTCTATGAATGGGATAGGGGGGAAAGGCCCCTTTTCGCCCCTATCCCAACAATGACAATATACATAAGCACCGGAGAGAAAGATATAGACCAAATACATGGTAACTAAGGTATATATAAACAATATCTGTTTGCATGTATGGTCCATGCTGCTATATACGAGTGGGCGAGTTCTAGGTCTGGTTTTAATAAGATTGATCAAAACTCAACAGCATAATATTCGTTATATACATATTCCCCAAATCAAACCAGATATCTGTCCAAGGTTGGCTATTGCATAGTTGGTGTATGCAATGTTGTTGATATTTAATCACTATGAAACACTGCGTAAATAAACTGGATATGTACACCATCTTCTAGCTCATATTATATATGAAGGGAAGTAACTATGCATACTACTTATGCTCATTGATCTGGTATACATTCCCGTGACACAACATTCTTATGTATTGTATTTGTAATGTATGTAATGTATTTTGTACATATACACTAAGACACGTGTTAACAAAAAACAGAAGATTCTGAGAGCTTCAAATTTGAGAAAATGTATGTACCCTGAATGTTTAATAAGACATTTACGGTGCATCGTTTCAACATATTTATGCCATTTAGATAGATCATTGATTGCATCCATAAACATGTATGAGCACTTCTTTAAGGGAACATGAATGTCGATGTAATCATGCATTAAGACTTATAACTTACGACAGGAGTAAAGATGCACTTTGCCTCTTTTGCGATACGCTGCTCATCTCTTGGTTAATTATATCTAGCCTTGAACTATATATGAGATTATTACATTTTAAGCTGAAATACCAAGGATGTCTCCTCGATGAACTGTAAGATAATATACTTTCAAATTTCTTATCGTATTCAATCAAGCCATAGCATTGAACAGTGGACCTTCTAGATCTTTTCGAATATGGAATACTGAAATTAGTATGCGCCACTGAGACGTCGTTATTGGTTGCATCCACCACAAATACCAATGGACATTACCAAAATGGGACAATGTTCTGTGAACGTACATTTAAATACCGTATGTAAACACATAAATGGCAAGGGAAGGGGGAGAGTGATACCTCAAAGCAGATGCGCAATACGACTTTTTTCGCAGGACGCATCTCATCTGTTGTTTACATCTCTAGACAAATACTTACCACCTCATTCGTCAGAAGAACCATTGATTCATACTGTTGGGCATTTTTTTAAGACTTCGTTGTTTTGTCACGGCATAGGAAACCGTCTTCCTTACAGAAAGCAGTCTTCTTTTTAAAGAGGCAACATAGTTTGGTAAACCAAGTCTCCCCTTTTGGCCTCTGCATTTGATATTTACACAAAATGCATTTGACAATATATACAAGAATGATATTAGGTATTGATAATCAATAAAAGAAAACATTTAAGTAAAAATAGAATACATGAATTCTCATTCATAACATAAAAAGTTATAACATAATCAAAGGATAATTCTTTCCAACAGAGTGCCACCATGGGGCAATACAAAGGTTATTGCATGAATATTGGTATTTTGTATCAGAACTCGTTCCTTCGGCGAAGTTCTGTTCTGTCAAACTCTGGCAACTCGGTCCAACACAATATTGTTCCATAAGGATGCAATAACCCTATAATACGAAATAACAAAAAGAATATGAGATTCTAAACCATCCCTTCAGAAACTAAATAAAAATAATACCGTTGTATTACACCTACGCATGTAATTACTGATCTAAATTTGCATGGATCAGGCTTAATGATATATTTGAAATTCAACGGGAATGATTGATATTGCCAACAATCCTTTCTTACCTGCATTTATAATTTTGTAATTTCTGATAATGTTTTACAAAAAGAGATTGCAACTATGCAATGTATTCGGTCGGCCAGTATCATTACCAACATTTATATCTTATGATTTGTCATCTAAATGTGAACATCTTGTAAAATATTGCATAGAGACATATAGATATGGCCAATTGCTGTCAAAAAACATAATGCACAAGTTTCATTAGTAATAACAATATTGATTACATCACGCAACAGCGTTGGCATTGTTTGGTCCTGAATACAAGTACCGTTTGTGACGTAATAGTAGTATATCCATGGAAGAAACACATTTTCAAGCAGCGGCTAAGATAGTCAACATCTAATGTTTATGTGCGGAATAATGGGAAAATATACTTCATTGAGTATTTTAGCCATTTTATTTATTAAGAGTTATGGCAATGCGTTACCATCCGAGCCTATGTGTTCAAAGTTTGATTATGAGATGAAAACTATGGAAGCTATGTTAAGAACCGAACAAAAAGTGCAGAAAATGGTGGAAAAAATGAAAGTTATGGAGGACTCCGTTTCCAAAAATCTCGACGAAATGAAGGAATTGAACATTAAAGTTACGTTGGACTTTGATGTCCTCGCGAAAAATATGAAGGAACAAGTTTCAGATCAAATCACAAAACTGAGCGATGATTTGAAACTATTGACAAAAAATGAAAACGATAACATTCAAGAAATTGATGGAACTTTACAAAACATCTCAGACAAAGGTAACGGTTAAGTTTACATTACATAGCCTTTAATAAGTTTATTGTAAGTAGCGATAGGGTGTGTTGTGGAAGATGTTTAACATTTATATAAATTACTTGTTCTGAATTCAGAACTCATGCTTCGATCTTTAAAGTGTGTGTGTTTATTCGAGTGTTGTGCCGTTAGCAACTTCCCAATGCTATTATAATGACGTGATATAATCATTTATGATACACATAGAGCGTGTCGATATTGGAAATACGTGTTTTCTTTTTCATTGTAATATAAGTGGTCTAGTTACCTAAATTATTAATATAATAATTGTAATCTAATACAACAAGATGCCCTTCTGTTGCCAAGAATGTAAAGTCTCTGAAAACATTTCAAAATCTAAATTGTAGTTTTTTCTTAAGGTAGAAACAAAACCTATAACTTTACAAATAATGATTCACCAATAGAAGTTGAAAATGAAGCATCATTTTCAGTCGATCGCAATGTAAAGCTTATTAAAGAAAATTAAACGACTATCTTTACCTTCAGATATGCAAATATAATTATTCAACAAAACGCTTAAACCCATTTAACTGTAAAGTTGTGACCTTTTGGGTTTCGGCAACACTGACGTCATAGAAAGGGTCGAGTTGAATTTATAAAAGTACAGTTTAAACCTTAAAAAGGTTAACTCTAAATTATATCGTGTATGGAGAAACAGGTGTTTTCCCTTTGTCAATTAAAATAGAAACTAGATGTATACAATACAGGACTTAAGTTATACAAATTAATCATAACTCTTTACTATTTAACGTTTACCAATATGTTAACCAACAGTTTTGAAATGCTTTAACAAATTTAACACTATTTAATTGGATAAACAATGTTAAGACTGTTTTTTTATTAAATGTGGATTTACGAACATCTTAATAAACCACTCCTTAAGTAACGGAAAATTGGTTAAACTTATTGTGAAAAAAGGCTTGAAAGATATATTCATTAAGTCGTGGTACAATGCAATAAAATGAAATGATGCATACTTAACATATAAACTTTTTAAGAAAAAATTTGGCTTTGAACAATATTAAATTGACATCACCCACCACCTTATCCCCCTCTCTCCCATTCTGTCTCTCTCTGTCTCTCTGTCTGTCTGTCTGTCTGTCTGTCTGTCTGTATGTCTGTCTGTCTGTCTGTCTGTCTGTCTGTCTGTCTGTCTGTCTCTGTCTCTCTGTCTGTCTCTGTCTCTGTCTCTCTCAATCTCTCTCTCTCCTCTCTATCTCTCTCTCTCTCTCTCTCTCTCTCTCTCTCTCTCTCTCTCTCTCTCTCTCTCTCTCTCTCTCTCTCTCTCTCTCTCTCTCTCTCTCTCTCTCTCTCTCTCTCTCTCTCTCTCTCTCTCTCTCTCTCTCTGTCTCCCCTCTTCATCTCTCTCTCACACTATCTCCTTCTATTTATTTAAGCAACACTGGTCCATGACAACAAGTTCTTTCCGTTTCGTACTGTAAATAACTTTGATTCGTGAAACTATAGTACAACACATACGAGAGCGTATTGTTATTGCGATTTGAAGACTGAATTGTAATATCTCACAATTAACATACTATTAAGCTTATTCCTACGTTTTTGTTTGAAAAATGTATTTGTTACCATATTCACCGCTTTTTTATTTTTCTTCGCCTCATTAACTATGTACTTTTATATCATCCTCTTATATTCTCTTTGTGTAACTTGAGGAATATAGGTATTTGTATTTTTATATGTATTGTATTGTTTCGGTGCGACTCTAAAATACTATAAAAAAAACGTAAAAGATGATAACAAGCATCAAAGCACTTACAGTTATTAACATGACAAGAAATACATTTACTCAACCACCAGAGCGGCGGAAATGGCATCTTCAATGAAACAATAAACAATTCTTCATATACCATTCCATTCATGGACTTATTAATGACATTGGCTTTACTAAATAGTCGACTGATATATGTACAGTAGCATCATATTTTTAATTATAAACATAATTATATGAGTATACATGTGACAATAACATGTTTGCCATATATCAGCTGAACATCATTTTCTACACAGGCGTACTATTGAAACATAAGTTCAATGCAATTAGTTTAAATATAACACCCCTAAATTGTGTGATATTTAGATTCGCTCAGAAAAAACCCAGAGATAAAACTGATTGTATAAAAACTCGGGAAACTTGTGCCTGTTCGTCAAATGTCGAACCAAGAAATGTTTGGTCTTATTCGCATTCATTTATCATGTTATCTATCAGTAATTATGAATATCATAAATCAGACAAAACATATTTATGTATCAAAGCATTTACGCAACAACTGATCCTACTGCGTACTCTTAGTATTGTGTTTTTAACTCCCAGTAATAAATATATCGTAAACGTCTACACAGTCCGACTGTTAATTACTGAATGACTGGACACGAGTACCTTCCTCGCGGAATTTAATTTATACAACGCCACCTAGGGTTCATTGCTTTCAAACAAGGGAGAATAAATATTCTCATTATTCGAGTGACTCAAACGTAAAAAAGTACATTTCCCCATATACCATTACATTCACGGACTTAATAATGACATTAACTTTACTAATGACAAATAAAACAAAAACACTTCATCTTAAAAAAACATATGCATATGGACAGTCAACCGAATGAAAAGAACGGGAAAAGTATGGAACAGATTCCGGTGAACCAATCCTGCATGGAATTACAATGAACATTATAATATATGAAATCAAGTTACATATCGCACGGTCTCTAAACAAATATTGAATTTTTTATTATAGTCCAGAATTTAGTGACACCGGCAATCGTTCGTGGACACTATCTTTAATGTAACAATATTTTACACTTTCACTATACCAACATTCGTGCCTGTTGAAGAGTATACCCTACAAGCGTAATTATATTGTTTTCCGTACTGCATGCCGTTCATTGTCGAGGCAGGTCCGGGAGTAGATGCACTTTCTCCGTTAAATCATCAGCTAATTCATGAATCATATGCGTGAATCTAAAGAAATAATTGTACATACAAATACATAATATAATAAACTGCTAAAAGTGTAAAGTGCTTATAAACATAAACTGATATAAACGTATGTTAACGATTTAAGTACGTAAACTAACAAATAACAAGTCGATTCCGCCTTAATACTTTAAACATGACGATGCTTCCTAAATGTTCTAAGAATGGCGATTACGCCTAAATATACTACGTATGGTGATTCCGCTTAAATATTCTAAGCATGGCGATTCCGCCTGAATTTAATATATGTACAAATCAATTTTTGAGGCGATGCCGCCTAATCTTCAGCAATATTTCTGCAACAACAGTGTAGCGATACCACACTGAGTGTAACTTACATAAGGGAGACTACTCATCATTTACGTAACCCGTATAATAACAACGGTTATCTCCCTAAATCAGTATTAATTGCGGGTAAGTAATACTCTTTCATTGTCAATGAATATATACGTTTAAGGGCCGGGTCGGCTACTCTGATTTTTGTATCTTGGCTTAATGGTCGATGTCGCTGCCGACAGGGTTATCTTCGTATTGCCGTAAAGTATCCCACCCTGCGGTCGAGGAATCTGCTATGCCTATAATATTGTTCATTTTGTGTTGATTTTCAGTCAACTCTTTTAATTGCTCGTTGCAATGTTCAATTGTCCCGTTTTCTATCAACCACATAACCTGCTTAACAATGTCTGCCAACACACTATTGAACTGGTAATGTTTTTATCATTTCCTTCAAAACGCCATATATTGCATCGCTCTTAGTTTAACTTCTTTACTTTTGACGCCACACGATATTCTTTCCGGGTACTTCGCTTTTCAAACTGCTCAGTTCACACAAAATTACATTCAATGGAGATTGAAAAGGTGTTAAGCTCTCACCTTCAATACTGAACACGAATTATTTCCTCGTGCAATTAAAATTATACAACGCCACCTAGCGTTCATTTCTTTCAAACAGGGGGAAATAAATGTTCTCCCTATTCGATTAACTCGACATTATAATTTCTAGATTGATACACTTTTCCATTTTACTTAAACAATCGATATCTAGCCCATCTGCAACAGATGCTGTTGGATTCATCATTTACAATTATAATGTTTATGTTATTACTGAGTAGACAGTGGAGATAAATATTTATCATACTGTGGATTTCGGTTTGCTATATAAATTCGAACACTGATGACCGAGCTAGATATTCCAGGTCGGCGTTCAGTGCTTTATAAATTAGAACACCGATGGTAGAGCTAGATATTCGAGGTCGTCGATCGGGTTGCTATATAAAATCAAACACCGATGGCCGAACTAGATATTCCAGGTCGGCGTTCAATTTGCTTTATAAAATCGAACACCGATTGCCGAGCTAGATATTACAGGTCAACGTTCGGTTTGCTATATAAGATCGAACGACGATGGCCGAGCTAAACATTCCAAGCTAGATATTCTAGATCGGCGTTCGGTTTGCTATATAAAATCGAACACCAGTGGCCGAGCTAGATATTCCATGTCAGAGTTCTGCGTTATATAAAATCGAACACCAGTGGCCGAGCTAGATATTCCAGGTCGGCGGTCAGTTTACTATATATACTAGAACGTCGATGACCGATGACCGATCGAAAAGCCACAAATGCTCAAATGACGGATGCCCTGTAAAGCGAATTGGTTAGTTCGGTTTATTGACCTGCTTTAAACCGTATGTATAGTAGGTTCTACGAATACCGTGTTATCACGAATACCAAGGTAAACACAAAACCGGTGTTTTCTTTGTTGCGCGCGCACAACCGGATGCCGTATGGTTCCATCAGGAAACTCAGTTATCACGACTTTCAAATGCTACACTATTTTTTTTCAAAAAATCAATATTCTCAGAAATTACGACACATCATGATTGTTACCCGTATTAAAAAGAAAATCCTACATGCCCTGACCCCTCACCAACAAAATCGTAATTTTTTAGTAGAAAACCTGTTGTTGATTTTTTCTTTCACATTTGAGCATGTTGTGTATTAACTGCTTATGACATCATAGGAATTTCAAGTTACGTGATTACATTCCGTAAAGTTTTCTCGACTGTAGAAAACATGGAAGAACTTAAGGACCAAAATTCTAAAAAAAAAAATTGGTTTTTTTGCCTGTATGTTTGTGGTGGTTATAAATTTTAACATATGCTATTTTTTAACTTCTAAATCATATACTGTGTTACAAAAATTAAGGATGTTATTATAATGACTAAAAAAATAACAAAGAAATGGGTCATTTTTGGAAAATATGATTAAATTGTGCCAATAAGAAAATTTAACAAATTGATTCTGAAAATATCGTGTAAATAAGTTCATAGTTTGGAACAGTTAATAAATTAACGTTTAAATTAAATATAATTGTTCTAGTGACAAATGTTTTATAGGATAGTCATTTTCAGATTAAATATCAACATCTTGTAAGGATTGATACAACAGGACCACCGTACTAATGCTTGTTGTAGTTACACCGGTGAGTGATTGCCTCCCTTGAATGTCAATTTCAAAATGGGTGCGGATGGACACACTTTTTGAAACTTTGCACAGAAGTGAATGATTATTTTGTGTAAGTTAATTAACAAGAACATATAAAGGAATGAGTGACACTGGATATAATTTACAGTTAAGTTTGCTTTATTATTTGTTTTCGAAAAAACCGTAAGTACACCGATAATAGGGAGTCCCATCCTACTTACGATACGGGTTATATGGTCATCCACTCACTAGTCACGACATAACAAATGTTAAGCGCCTCGTAAAACGAAATTTTAGATACTTTAAAAACAATAAATATTATTATTTTGAAGACAGTGATGCAGAGGTAGAGCGTCGGGCTCTCGTGCTCAAGGTTCCGGGTTCGAATCCCGTGATATATCTACAAAACGATACAATAATGAGTGGCCTATTATCGAAACGCCCTTTACACTTTTACCCACCGACAAAAGTAATTGGATGTGTCTGTACGAAGGAAGGTATTGCTCATAATGAGAATATCAACAATTTGCAATCATAATTTTAACTCATTTTAAAGGAAATGCTTTCTCTTAAAGAGAATATCCCTATTTTGACAGGAGGTTACCAAAATTCGTCTGCAAGATAGTTTTTGTTTCTTGGAAAATGTCACGTTCCCAAAGAATAATGTTGTCTATCAACAGTCTTAGCACGTCTGTAAAGTGAATCTTCATTTATTCGCAGGTTACATACATACTGCCTCCAACTAATAAAGGTGTTTCTAACTCAGCCTCATGTCGTATTATGAAACATGCGGGAGACTATTTTAAAAACATTTGATAACAGTTTTCTTATTGGTGTACGCATTATTTACTCTCTTATACTATATCACTACTCTCGTTAGAAATTAAATGGTTATTTCTCTTATATATCATGTCAATAATCATAGTCCTATGATCATCTATAAAAGGTGTTAAATACTTACCAACACAGCGGGGCTTAGTTATATCAAGTTAATCTAATATAGAAGTATTGGAAAATCAAATCATGCAGTTTGTTGTCAAAGTCCGAATTCATAAAAAGGAGTAATATACAAAAGGGAAACATTTGTTTCGGGTAAAACAATTGATCCGTATCGAACAAGCAGGCATTATATACGGTTGGCAGAATGAGGCAGAATGTGAGGTCGTGCTCAATTTTGAGTAAAGGTTCTAATTTGTAATGTTGTGTTTTATTATATTTTTTAAGGTCGGATAAGGTTCAATATTCACTGAAATGCAAATGAAAGTGCCTGTATATACATTGTTGAATCATGTTTCACATATACACCAACGCGTGCATATCCTCTTTAACAAGAAGTGAACACTCATGACAGCGATTCTTTGAGGTTACATTGCAAATTAGTGTTTGTCTTGGTTGACATTCTTGAAAAGGGTGTGATTTTCCATGTTTGGGAGAAACAATTTTAAGTAATTCGATAATCTAAAGTGTAGTTTGTCTAAAGGTAGAAACAAACTATAACTTCAAACATAATGATTCACCGATTGAAGTTGAAAATGAATACACGTATTTAGGCATCATTTTCAGTCGATCAGGATCATTTAATAAAACAGAACTGGATAAAGCAAAACAAGCAACACTAGCAATGTAAAGTTAATTAACGAAAAGTGAACGACTATCCTTAACTTTAGATATGCAAATAGAAGTAATAAATCCATGTAACTGTACGGTAGTGATCTTTGGGGTTTCGGCAAAACTGACGTCATAGAAAGGGTCGAGTTTAAATTACATTTACATTTTAAACCTTAAAAACTCCAAATTACATCGTGTATGGAGAAACAGGTGTTTTCTCTTTATCAATTAAAATAGATATTAGATGTTTACAATACTGGACTAACGTTATACAAAATAATCAGAACTCTTAACCATTTACCAATATGTTAACCAACAGTTTTGAAATGCTTTAACCAATTTACCATTATTTAATTGGACTTTCTATAGAAATTGGAAGACAAATACTAATATAAATGAAAGAACATGCAGTCTCTGCTATAGTTACATCGGGGACGAATACACTTCTCTCTATATATGTCTCTCTCTCTGTCTCTTTCTTTTTCTTTTTCTCTGTCTCTTTGTCTCTCTGTCTCTCTCTTTCTCCTTGTGTATGTCTCTCTCTCTATCTATCTCTCTTTCTCTCTCATTATCTCTCATCCTCTCTATCTCTCCCTCTCTCTTTCTCTTTCTCTCTCCCCTATCCCCCTCTCTCTCTCTCCCTCTCCTTCTCTCTATATCTCTTTCTCTCTCCCCTCTCTCTCACCATCCCCTTCTCTATATCTCTCTTTCTCCCTCCCCTCTAGCTCTCCCCCTCTCTCTCTCTCTCATTCTCTCACTCTCTCTTTATATCTCCCCTCTCTCTCTCTCTCTCTCTCTCTCTCTCCCTCTCTCTCTCTTTCCCTCTCCTCATTTCTCTCTCCCTTTCTCTGTTTCTCTCTATCCCTCCCTCTCTATCTCTCTCTCTCTATCTCTCCCTTTCTATCTCTCTCCCTCTCTATCTCTATTTCTCTCCTCTATCGCTCTCTCTCCCTCTCTCTCTCTCTCTCTCTCTCTCTTTCTCTCTCTCTCTCTTTCTCTCTCTTTCTCTCTCTCTCTCTCTCGTTATCTCTCTCTATCTCTCTCTCTCTATATATATATATATATATCTCGCTCTCTATCTCTAAAGAAACCAAGCATAATTAAAATAAGAGAGAGATTTGTAATTGTAAATTAAAGACTGAATTGTTATATCTCACAATTGTCACATTATTAAACTTATTCCTACGTTTGTATTTTAAATATGTATTTGTTAACATAAGCACCGCTTTTTGTATTTTTCTTCACCTATGTACCTATTGAACCAAGAAAGGTTTGGTCTTATTCGCATTCATTTATCATATTATCTAGCAGTAATTATGAATATCATAAATCAAACAAAACAGATTTATTTATCAAAGCATTTACGCAACAACTGATCCTACTGCGTAATCTTAGTATTGTGTTTTTAACTCTCAGTAATAAATATATCGTAAACGTGTGCACAGTCCGACAGTCAAATGCTGACAGACTGGACACGAGTACTTTCCTCACGCAATTTAATTTATACAACGCCAACTAGCGTTCATTGCTTTCACACATGGGGAAATTAATTGTCTCCTTATTCGATTAACTCGAATGTAGAAAAGTACGTTTCCCCCATATATACCGTTACATTCACGGACCTTTTAATGACATTGACTCTACTAATGACAAATAAAACAAAATTACTTCATCTTGAAAATACATAGGCACATTGACAGTCAACTGAATGAAAAGAACGAGAAAGCTATGGATCAAATTCCGGTGAACCAATCCAGCACGGAATTACAATGAACAATCACGTTACATATCAAACTGTCTCCTATCAACTATTGGATTTTTCTTCATTACAGTTCTGAATTTAGTGACACCGGCAATCTTTCGTGGACAATATCTTTAAAATAACAATGTTTTGCACTTCCACCTGACAAACGTTCGTGCCTGTTGTAGATGTTATCCTACACGCACTATTATATTTCTTTTCCACAATGCATGCCATTGATTGTCGAGGCAGGTCCAGGAGTAGATGCACTTTCTCCGCTAAATCATCCGCTAAATCATGAATCATATGCGTGCATCTGAAGAAATAAATGTACATAAAGATGCATAATATAACACGCTGATGAAAGTGTAAAGTGCTGATAAACATATATTGATATATACCTATTTCAACGATTTTAATATGTAAAATAACAAATAACAAGGCGATTCCGATTTAACATTTTAAGCATGGCGATGCCTCCAGAATATTCTAAGAATGGCGATTCCGCCTAAACTTACTAAGTATGGCGATTCCGCATAAATATTCTAAGCATGGCGATTCCGCCTTTAATTTACTATGTGTACAAATCTTTTTTTAAGGCGATGCCTCCTAATCTTGAGCGATAGTGCTGCAACAACAGTGTAGCGATACACACATTGAGTGTTGGGAGAATACTCTTGAGTTGCGTAATCCCTTATACTAACAACGATTATTTCTCTTAACCGGAAAACATTCATAATCATACTCTTTCAGTATCAATGATTTTTTGCGTTTGAGGATCCGCTACTCTGATTACATAAGGGAGACTACTCATCAATAAAGTAATCCAGTATAATAACAACGGTTATTTTCCTAAATCGGTATTAATCATGGTAATACTCATTCATTATCAATGAATTTATGCATTTTGTCTCTGTGCGTCTGTCATAATAAATATCACAATAAACATACAATATGAAAACTGGCATCAAAGACCTTACGCAACCATAGTATAAACATCGAAACAAATTCACTAAAGTAGCTGTAAAGTAGTTTCCCTTGACATTACAAAATCAATGTTACATTTAGCAATGCTGTATTAATATACTTTTCCGTTTTATGTTTAAAGTTATGTTTCACCCATCTGAAAGATATGCCTTTTTATTCATTATAGTAACTAATAATTTCATGAAATGGACAGAGTAAGTATTTTAGATAAGTATATATTATATTTGGATACGATTAAGGGAAACAGACTCGCATACTTTACATGTACAAGACTAACAGTTCTACATAGAGCCTTCAATTTATATTTTCAGATGTGAACGTGGCTTTCTCCGTTACCAATCCTACGACGTCTTTAGTCAACGGAGTACCCACATTTTCCATAACGGTCACCAATGTCGGAGGAGGCTATAACATAGACACCGGAGTATTCACCAGTCCTGTAGATGGTCTCTATATGTTTGTGTTTACTGTTGGGTCATACGGTCTACACGACGTTTATTGCTGGATTAGACATAACGATTCGAAAAAGGTGTTCGGGAGATCATATAATGATAACTCGTACACAACGGCTTCGGGGTCAGTTTTTCTTATATTAGCAAAGGGGGATTCTGTATCTTTGGGAGGCTGTTCGGGTTGGGGAACAGTCTATCATACAAACGATGCAACCGCGTTTAACGGTGCTTTAATAAAGCAGACCAGTAAACAGTAATAATTTAAGCTTGGTTATAATTTGAACATGTCTATACGAATTATCTATTTTCATTATTAGAATGTACGGATCCTGTGGTATACCATCGTACGTCAGACTCGTAGTTAACTTAAAACCCATCGAAGTAACGCGAGTACTGATTGTGCTCACATATAAACTAACATAATGACTTTAGGTCTCTTGATTATAAACGTGTCGACGCCATCGTATTCTACTGATTTGGATGTTATAAAGACCACCATTAAAATCAGAAACCGATTTCACCCGATCTTGACGAATCCGTTGATCTAACAAAGAAACGCTGAAGATCGTGTATATATGCAAACGTGCTGCTTTGTCTAAATATACGCCGCATTATCAAACATATATTATAAAAGTTTATCTGACTTTTTCAGAAATTAGTGAAGATCTAGATCAGATTACGCGGATCTTACTCTTCTTTGCCTTGTATAACTTCACCGTGAAAACTGCTCAAATGACGGATGCCATTTGAAGAAGATTAATAAGTTGGATTCATATACCTGATATACTCGACATTATACAGTAGGTATTTACGACGCCGGCTATATGGCCAAATTGTAAGCGGGTTCTGGTTTTAGGATGTTTCCACACAAACGGCGCGACTACTGGTTAGGCCTACACGAAGTAGTCATCGAGCGTGATTAATATAAGCTAAAGCCTGCTTTGCAATTATGTAAAGTACATAAGTTTAAAGTAATTATATACATTTATGAGTTCATCTAGATATGGTTTGAGAGATTACACAGATTGATACTTTGTGTGTCGACTGAAATGAAAACATCTTTTCTGTTCAAACCAAACAAAATGACATATCTTTCACATTTATGTATACGTTTATATCTTTAGTAGAGAATTCCCCAAGTAATTTGTAATAGAACGTGTAATTATTTTGGAGAAATTAAGATCAAATGTAGTATCATGTGCAGAGTGTGAATTCTCTATTACTAGTTTGTGATAAAACATACCTTTACTCAAATGCTTGCAGAAATAATTTCTACTTCTATTTATGATTTAGAAATTTAAGTGTATTGTTTTATTAGAGATGAAGGTTCGAATAAGGTGTTCGGGTTGGGGAACCGTCTATTTAACATATTACGCAACAACTTTTAATGGTGCTTTAATCAAGCAGACAAGTTAACAGTAATACTTTATGCTAGGTTAACACTTATAATTAAAACATGTATATATGAATGTCTCCAATTTTGTTTGATAAGAAGATTCTAAATGGTTAGACTGTTCGGATCCTGTGTTATACCACCGTAATTCACACTTCTCGTCTTATTACTCATTGAATTAGTGCGGGTACTGTTTGTGCTCAAATATAAACTAACACATTATGTCGAGGGCTTGGCGTGAAACGGTTGTAACTAAAAACTTATTTTGAAAACCATGCAAATGTAGGTGCCATTGCTCCAGAACGAGCAATGGCACCTAAATTTCCATTGTTTACCAAGAAAAATGATTTAACGCTTATAAAGATTTTATGGCAAAGTGATTAACCTTGGTAACAACAAAACAATTTTAGTTACAACCGTTTCACACCAAGCCCTCGATGTGTAAATCTCCGGATTCTAAACGAAGCGATGCCATCACATTCTACTAATTTGGATGTTATAAAGACCATCATTAAAAATCCGATTCCACCTGATCTTGACGGACCCATTGTTCTAGCAATTCAACAATTGAAGCTGAAGATCGTATCTGTTCACATACTCTCAATTATTGTCAGGCCATTATGTGTTAAGTGTCTTGTTAATTAGTATTTAATTAGTATTTAAGCAAAATGACACAAACGCAATTAGAACAACTTTATAGATATGTGAATATGTGCTATATGCTCTTAATTTACTGATGTGTCCTGTATCACATCAGTCTTATAAAAGTTTATCCGAATTCTCAGAAATTCGTGAAGGTCTAGACCAGATTACGAGGATCTTACTCTATTGTCCCTTGTATAAGTTCTTTGTTGATGCTGCTAAAATGGCGGATGCCCTTTGAACCATATTAGAAAGTCATGTTTATATAACTAAAATACCCGCTTTCTCCGTGAATGCTGCTTACATGGCGGATGCCCTCTGAATCAGATTAGTAAGTTGGGTTTATATAACTGAAATGCCCGCCATTAAATCGTATGTACTTACGTCGTGGGTTATATGTATATGGTCCTACACATACTCTCAGTCTAGTCAGGACATTAATAGTGTTAATAGTCTCGTTAGTTAGTATCTAAGCAAAAAGGACAACAACGCAATTAGAGGAGCAACTTTAAAGACAATTATTATTACAGATCAATATATATTTGTGGAAGACAGTGATGCAAATGCAGAGTGTCGGCCTCTGGTGCCAAAGATCCCGTGTTCGAATCCCATGACGAGCCGGTTCTCCTTTTTAATGTTTCCTCACAAAAGTATTGAGTACTGGTTAAGTCTCCACGAAGAAGGGTTGTGGGGTTAGCACTACGAATTATTGGCTGGTGTCAAAATAAATGGGCCAGTAGTACTAGTAACATACCCAATAATCGCAGTCATATAACTGATCACTTGTTGAAGGCGGCGTAAAACACCAAACAAACAATCAATTAATCCAGGAAGCATACATCCAGCGTGATTAATATAGATAAAAGCTTGTTTCTCAATCATGTACAATACATATGTTGAAACTAATACATGTATATACATTTATGAGTTAATCTAGATATGCCTTGACAGTTAACACAGTTTGATACTATGTGAAATTTCTTTCTGAATTAACAATGTTATCGATATTGAAGTAAATAACACTTAATGAAAACCTGAATTAACAATGTTAGCGATATTGAAGTAAATAACACTTAATGAAAACATGAATTAACAATGGTAGCGATATTGAAGTAAATAACACTTAATGAAAACATGAATTAACAATGTTAGCGATATTGAAGTAAATAACACTTAGTGAAAACCTGAATTAACAATGGTAGCGATATTGAAGTAAATAACACTTAATGAAAAACATTTAAATGTCTACAATACGTTTATTTGAGTCATGTTACAGGAAAACAATTTCTGTAATTGTGCGACCAGTACAGACCCAGATCAATTTGCCTCCATCAGACAGTCATCCTATTCAACAACAGTGCCTTCCTTTTTAACATTATTCAATAGTTATTTGGGTTATGCATCTCTGTACTGACCCAGACCGATGTCAATATTACGCTTGTATGCGATTTATATGTGCCAAAAAGAAGGCTTGTAATTAGTTTGTACTTGGTGAGTGTGAACGATTCCCTATGTATATACATTCACAAAAGAGATGCATTTCATACTGGTTCAAAATATTAAAAATGGATGAGAATCGTTACCAAAAGAAATGTTATGATATGATGTTATTGGATGACCAAAATGGCAATTAAAATTGGGTTAAGTCTGTGAGGAAATGTCTCCAACAAACATGTTTTAACTACATATGGATCAACCAATGTTGAAAATGATATGCACTTTATGACCTTATTTGGCAATAGATTGAAAGATTTTTTTACAAAAGTGGTCTTAGTCTATAAATAAAAATTCATAACTTGAAAGTTACAAATCATAAAAATCCACTTTTAAATTTGAGCCATATCTTTATGTAATTAATATAAGGAAATTTAGATTTGTACATGATCATTTTAGAACTTCTTGTCATGAGCTAGAAATAGAAACTGGAAGGTGTAGTAACATACCAAAAGAAAAAAGGGTATGCAAGTTGTGCAATAAAAGAGAAGTCTAAAATGAATACCACTCCCTTCTCGTCTGTGAGTTTTATTCAGAAATACGTGAGAAATATATTCCCCAGAAATATTGCTTACGTGTTTCTAGGCAAACGTTCAAAAAGTTAATGTGAACAAAAAACGAAACCATAATAAAATCAATTGCTTAATACACGCAACAAGAAAAGGTAGTAGTTACCTAACTGGTATAAATGTCTGAAATTGTTAGTATTCACCTAACTTGTATAAATGTCTGATATTATTAGTTATCACCTAACTTGTATACATGTTTGAAACTATCTACCACTAACGTAATGTTCAGAATACCTTTGATAATCTTTGCTTGAAAGCAAGTGCAGTTTCAATGACGTATATAATTCCTTCAGAAATAGTTGACAAGCAGTGCGGAGCCAGATCTGACTTCGCAAATGCGATGACTTATTTGTATCCACATTGGCCGCATTGGCCGTACTGGTCGCACTGGTCGCACTGGGTGCACTGGCCACACAGCCGCACTGGTCAAACTGGCCGCACTGGCCACACTGGCCGCACTGGCCGCACTGGCCACACTGGCCGCAATGGCCACACTGGTCGCACTGGTCGCAATGGTCACATTGGCCGCACTGGTCACTCTGGTCGCAAGTCGCATTTGCCGCACTGGTCGCACGGGTCACACTGGGTGCACTGGCCACAATGGTCGCACTGGTCGCACTGGTCGCAATGGTTGCACTGGTCGCATTGGTCGCACTGGTCGCATTGGCCGCACTGGTCGCACGGTCGCACTGGTCGCATTGGCCGCACTGGTCGCACGGTCGCACTGGGTGCGCTGGCCGCACTGGCCACACTGGTCGCAAGTGCAGTTTCAATGACGTATATAATTCCTTCAGAAATAGTTGACAAGCAGTGCGGAGCCAGATCTGACTTCGCAAATGCGATGACTGATTTGTATCCACATTGGCCGCATTGGCCGTACTGGTCGCACTGGTCGCACTGGGTGCACTGGCCACACTGGCCGCACTGGTCAAACTGGCCGCACTGGCCACACTGGCCGCACTGGCCACACTGGCCGCAATGGCCACACTGGTCGCACTGGTCGCAATGGTCACATTGGCCGCACTGGTCACACTGGTCGCAAGTCGCATTGGCCGCACTGGTCGCACAGGTCACACTGGGTGCACTGGCCACAATGGTCGCACTGGTCGCAATGGTCACAATGGTTGCACTGGCCACACTGGTCGCATTGGTCGCACTGGCCGCACTGGTCGCATTGGCCGCACTGGTCGCACGGTCGCACTGGTCGCACGGTCGCACTGTGTGCGCTGGCCGCACTGGCCACACTGGTCGCACTGGTCACACTGGTCGCACTGGTCGCACTGGTTGCACTGGCCGTACTGGTAGCACTGGTCGCACTGGCCGCACTGGCAGCACCGGTCGCTCTGGTCGCTCTGGTCGCACTGGTCGCACTGGTCGCACTGGTCACACTGCTCGCACTGGCCGCACTGGTCGCACTGGCCGCACTGGCCGCACTGGCCGCACCGGCCGCACTGGCCGCACTGGCCGCACAGGCCGATGCCTTGTGATTGCTTTTTGCTGAGTGTATCTGATTTGTTTTGAGATATACAGAGACCAGGTTGATACACTCTGTACATATGTATGGATATGTATAACCTGAGGGAGGGTGAGTGCTGTGGTGAAAGGTGTATTTGCTGAAAGGCTTTATTCGACTTTCCCCAGAATACTTACTTTTGCATAACAAAAGCTCGATTTCGACTCGATCAAATTAACCTTCATATTTGAATGTATTAAAATTAAGAGAAAATATATATTAAGATCAATATGTGTTTCAAGTGTGAGTATGTAGGTGTATAGATGTTTATATATGTATATGTACATATAATTATACATACTCACATACATATTTGTATGTGTGTGTGTGTACAATCATATGTATAAATTTGATCTGAAGGAATAGTGGGATTGAAAAGGGTAAAATTGATGAATGGCTTGTTCTCCTTTTCCCAGAATGCTTACTTTTACAAAATGGACATCCTTTTAACTAGATTAAAAACCTTTCTTGTAGCAGACAACATTGCAAGTCTGACTCGTATACCGCTGTTTTTTTGTAATTTGTTATTGTTTATTGTTTATTTTTTACTTGTATGGGCCGGTGGCCTTAAACAAATGAACTCATTGTCATTATCAATATTCACTATATTATCCGAGAAATTGTTAATATTTTACGGAAATTAATTTCAACTGTAGAATCGTGTTCAAAGTATGATATCTCTTTTATTAGTGAGAAATAGGTAATACATTTACCCTTATTTTGCATATGAAATCTTAAGCAATTAACGTTCTATTTTCGCATTGAAACTTTAGCTAAGTAGTATTTTGACAAAGATCTTTAAATTACATTTGTATTTGACAACATCGAGGACAAAGTAACATGTTTAATTTGAGTTAAATACTATATATGTGTGAAAAGGAGCAACATTTAATCATTGTATTGTCATTTGAGTTTACATTTGTTTCGTATTTTGTGTTTTCCCCTTAGTTTATCTTTATTTATTTGATGATGTTGTTGTCGTACAGATGTATGTTACTACGGTTTGTCTAATAATAAATGTTCTTTCAATTTGATGACTTGTTGATTCATTGTATGAGGTTCTATTTACCTCATGTATTGCTGTTGCTAGTGATATAACAATATTGACCTATTATAGAAACACACTTTAACCCTTCCCATCGGTAGGTGCAATTTGATCTGCAGCAGATGAGTCTTACATATATTGTGACAAAAGGAAGAATGGCTCATAATGAGAAAATCTTCAGTTCGTCGCAATAATTTAAACTCAATTTAATGATTATTATTTCAGTTGTTTAGATTTTAAATGTGTTTTCTACTTTTTTTTAAAAGTCGTCTGTCAAAGTGTGTCTATAAACTGAATCTGTATTTACTCGAAAGCTACTTATAAATTTATTTTCAACACGACATGCTGTCGTATTTCCCACTGTTCATGGATAGCTTTCGATTAACATATCCCCCACATTAGATGTGTAACAGGAAACTCCTTGAAAAACGGGATCTTTCAACAGAAAAAACTGTACTTTATAGTTAGCATGTGCACGAAGTGCTCAAGGTGAGCTATAGGGATCGCCGTTTGTCCGTCGTCCGTCGTCATTCATTCGTCGTGCGTTGTCAAGAATCTCTTTAAACAACATATCCTACTAGCCCTTTATGGATTCTGATTAAACTTCGTAGAAATGATCCTTGGGTTACCCCCATTCAAATTTGTTCAGAGAAATTAATTACATTCAGACCTCTGGTTGCCATACGTCAAAAGTGTATTTTTTTTAAAAAACTTTAAAAATCTTCTGGTCTGAAACCGAAAGGCCTAGAGCTTCGATATTTATTGTGCAGCTTTGTCTAGTGGTCCTCTACACAGATAGTCCAAATTATGCCACTGGGGTCTAAATTGGCCTTGTTCTAACAATGAAATTAGTGAAGATGTGCTATCGTGTCTAATTATACACCGTCGTATCACACACATCCCGTAAAAGTTACCCTGACTTTTCACAAATTAGAGAAGATAAAGATCGTGTCTGTTCACATGTGCTTTCGTGTCTAAATATACACCGTCGTATCACACACATCCCGTAAAAGTTAAACTGACTTTTCACAAATTAGTGAAGTTCTATATCAAATAACGCGGATTTTGTGTGTGTGAAATTGGCTTTTAGATCGGTCATCGGTGTTCGATTATATATAGGAAACTTACCGCTGACCTTCAATATCTAAGTATCAGTCATATCAAGGAGACTAGTTCACATATTGACTTCAAACAACAGACATTCCAGGTCGGTCATCGGTGTTCGATTTTATAGAGCAATTTGATTGACCGATTAATTGATTGATTTGGTATTATGTAGTTTTCAAAAAGTATCCTCTCATATTACGGCGACCAGTTCACCTATTCACTCCAGACAACAACATTTCTAAGGAACTGGCTTCTTTCCCACATAGAATGATATCCATTAGTGGAAGACGAATGTCAATAGTCAGTGTAACTGTTGTCGAACGTCGGAAAGAAGGTCGACCGAGCTTGGGTTCGAACTCACAACCACTGGATTAATAGCCGTTTACCTAAGCACGGCTATAAAACATTGGTTTATTTGCGTTTTTAGGTCTCCGGCCCACAATACGTACGAATTTAAATAGCAATATGAACGTCGACAAGGAATATCTAGCTCGGCCATCGGTGTTCGATTTAATTTAATAAACCAAAAGCCGACCTGGAATGTATGTTGTGTGGAGTGAATTTGTGATCTGATCGCCTCGATATGACCGAATACAATTGTTTGCATAATACCCAAATCAATTAGTCAATCAATCAAATTGCTGAATACATTCGTACACCGACGACTGAGCTATATATTTCATGTCAGCGCTCGGTTTGCTATATAAATTCAAACACCGATGACCGACCTAGATAATCCAGGTCGGCGTTCGGTTTGCTATATAAATTCGAACACTGATGGCCGAGCTTGATATTCATTTCGCAAATCGACAATTGTTTTTTAGATCATTCGGTAGCGTCGCAGGCTGTTAATATAGTGATTGTTAGTTCGTATCAAAGCTTGGTTAACATTCTTTCCGACGTTCGACACAAATTACTGTTACAATTGTTCCTTGGAAAGTCTGTTGTCTGGAGCGCATATGTCAACTGGCCGATACATTGTTTAAAACGGCAGAATATAACCATTAATTAATCAATCAATACAAAATTCTATAGAACATCGAACACCGATGGCCGACCTAGATATTCGATGTCGGCATTCAGTTTGCTATATACATTCGAACACTGATGACCGAGCTAGACATTCCAGGTCGGCGTTAGGTGCTATATCAGTTCTAACACCGATGGCAGAGCTAGATATTCCAGGTCGGTCGATTTGCTATATAAAATCGAACACCGATAGCGGAGCTAGACATTCCAGGTTGGCGTTCGGTGCTATAACAATTCGAACACCGACATCAGAGCTAGATATTCCATGTCAGCGTTCGGTTTGCTATATAAGATCGAACGACGATGGCCGAGCTGCATATTCCAAGTCGGCGTTCAGTACTATACACATTCAAAAACCGTTGGCCGACCTAGATATTCCAGATCGGCGTTCGGTTTGCTATATAAAACCGAACACCGATGGCCGAGCTAGATGTTTTAGGTCGTCGTTCAGTACTACATCAAATCGACGATGGCCGAGCTAGATATTCCAAGTCGGTGTTCAGTGATGACCGATGGCCGAGCTAGATATTCCAGATCGGCGTTCGGTTTGCTATATACAATCGAACACCAGTGGCCGAGCTAGATATTCCAGGTCGGTGTTCAGTTTACTATATATAATAGAACATCGATGACCGATGACCGATCGAAAAGTCACAAATGCTCAAACGACGGATGCCCTGTGAAGCAGATTAGTAAGTTATGATTATTGACCTGTTTTAAACCGTATGTACTTACGACACGGGTTATATGGTCCTGCACTTACTATTTACGACATAACAAATGTTAAGCGTTTCGTAAAACGAAATTTGAGATACTTTAAAAACAATAATATTATTATTTTGGAGACAGTGATGCAGAGGTAGAGCGTCGGTCTTTCGTGCTCAAGGTTCCGGGTTCGAATCCTGTGATATATCTACAAAACGATACAATAATGAGTGGCCTATTATCGAAACGCCCTTTACACTTTTACCCACCGACATAATGCTCATAATGAGATTATCAACAATTTGCAACCATAATTTGAACCAAAATTCGTCTGCAGGATAGTTTTTGTTTCTTGGAAAATGTCACGTTCCCGAAGAATAATGTTGTCTATCAGCAGTCTTAGCACGTCTGTAAAGTGAATCTTCATTTATTCGCAGGTTACATACATACTGCCTCCAACTAATAAAGGTGTTTCTAACTCAGCCTCATGTCGTATTATGAAACATGCGGGAGACTATTATACATTTGATAACAGTTTTCTTATTGGTGTACGCATTATTTACTCTCTTATACTATATCACTACTCTCGTTAGAAATCAAATGGTCATTTCTCTTATATATCATGTCAATAATCATAGTCCTAGGACCATCTATAAAAGGTGTTTGAACTTTACCAACACAGCGAGGCTTAGTTATATCAAGTTGATCTAATATAGAAGTATTGGAAAATCAAATCGTACAGTTTTTTGTCAAAGTCCGAATTCATAAAAAGGAGTAATATACAAAAGGAGAACATTTGTTTCTGGTAAAACAGTTGATCCCCTTTCGACTACTACATAAGATTCCTTTCTAATTTTATAAAATAAATGTGTCCAGTTATATAAGTAAACAAGCAGGCATTATATACGGTTGGCAGAATGGCTCAATGTTGAGTATAGGTTCTGATTTGTAATGTTGTGTTTTATTATATTTTTTAAGGTCGGATAAGGTTCAATATTCACTGAAATGTCAATGAAAATGCCTGAACTAACATTGTTGAATCATGTTTCACATATACATCAACGCGTGTATATCCTCTTTAACAAGAAGTGAACACTCATGACAGCAACTCTTTGAGGTTACATTGCAAATTAGTGTTTGTCTTGGTTGACATTCTTGAAATGGGTGTAATTGTCCATGTTTGGGAGAAACAATATTAAGTAATTCCATAATCTAAAATTGTAGTTTTTCTAAAGGTAGAAACAAAATCTATAACTTCGCAAATAATGATTCACCAATTGAAGTTGAAAATGAATACAAGTATTTAGGCCATCATTGTCAGTCTATCAGGATCATTTAATAAAACAGAACTGGATAAAGCAAAACAAGCAATACGAGCAATGTAAAGTTAATTTACGAAAAGTGAACGACTATCTTTACCTTTAGATATGCAAATAGAAGTAATCAACTGAACGGTTAAACCCATGTAACTGTACGGTTGTAATCTTTGGGGTTTCGGCAAAACTGACGTCATAGAAAGGGTCGAGTTTAAATTACATTTTAAACCTTAAAAGGGTAACTCAAAATTACATCGTGTATGGAGAAACAGGTGTTTTCTCTTTATCAATTAAAATATAAATAAGATGTTTACAATACTGGACTAAAGTTATACAAAATAATCACAACTCTTAACCATTATGTTAACCAACAGTTTTGAGATGCTTTAACAAATTTACCACTATTTAATTGGATAAACAATGTTAAAACTTTTTTTAATAATTGTGGATTAATGAACATCTGCATAAACCAGTCTTTTAGTAAAGGCAAATGGGTTAAACTTATTGTGAAAAAAGCCCTGAAAGATATATTCCTTAAGTCGTGGTACACTGCAATAGAAACCAATGGTGCATACTTAGCATATAAACTCTTTAAGAATAAATTTGGCTTTGAACAATAATTAATTGACATCCCCCATCACCTGATGAAATACTTACTTCAATTGAGAACATACAATCACAGACTTCCTATAACAATTGGAAGATAGACAAATATTAATATAAATGAAAGAACATGGTAATCAAGGGACGTTACTCAATATTCTCCTTCCGGGGACTACCTTTTGACAAAATTGCGGACAAAGACAAAGCAATCAGCGAGGAGTACGAAAACAACAATGAATAGACTAGAAATACAACTTTACTTATTTTTTAAAGTTTAATTTAAAACATTATGGCTAAATGATTGATGGATTTATGTTTAAATTTAAAGTCGATTTCAACAAGTTTTCACAGCCATCCCACGATGGCCTGTTAACAATTTCCTATTAACAACTTCTCTCACCAATGGACAGATTTCAAAATAATTTCCTTAGGTGGGGCTGCTTTCAAAATTGTTAAAATAATTGAATGCTATGAAGAACTTCGGTTGCTGCCTCATCAAAAATCCTGTCCAAAAGTACTGGCTTGATGTGAAAACATTTTAAAACCAAATTAACGTTTCTTGGGCGACATTTTTACCAAAATTCATCCGATCTGTTTAGAAATATTGTCACCTGTGGGAAGAAGGTTACGGCATCCAGTCAGAGTTACGTGTGGCTTTATAGCCTGCAGCAGATGACTTTAACAACATGTAGACACAATCAATTGATATCTCTAAAAAATATTTATAATTGAAAGAAATGGAAAACATTGCTTCATTTAAAAATTGCTCATCATAAGAAATTTCTGCTTTTGTCACAATGTTTTCGAACGTCCTCTGCTTGTCTCAATGTTTTCAAACGTTATCTGCTTGTCACAATGTTTTCGAAAGTTAACTGCTGCATATTCTTCATAAGGCATATAGTAGCAACCCCACCTTCTCAGTGATTATCGTATGTATACGCGGTCCGGAAATGTTAACAATTCATACCCTCGTATTACTTTTTTACCAATATTTTCAACAACTAACATCGTACAGTACTTTAAATTATAGTTTATGGAAGCTAATTGAAATTTCTAACTAACTGTGTATTTTACTATTCAATTCATACTGTGTTACTCTGTCGGCGATTGTATAATCCGCTTGTATACATCGATTTCACGCTTGCATGGCTGATTGCCTAATTAACAAGCTCGCACCGCTGCAGGGGTCATATCTTCAAAGATATGCAGGTCATAAAGATCTGATTAATATTCACGAAAATTGCTATTGATGATCTACAGTTGTATTAAGTAATTACGTGGGAAGGGTGAAAAGTATATTCTCCTTTTGCCTCAATATGTTCAAATCCTGCCTGCTGCAGATGTTTCAAAATACATCTGCAAGTGGGAATGAGTTACAGGGCATAAATATCAAAATAAAAAAACTTTATTATATCTGTAATGTGCAATAGTCGAATTTACAAATACCACACGCAGAAGATATTTAGAAACACTGTGGCAAAAGGATAAAATTCTCTTCAGAGCAATTCCTCATTTTGTCACAAAGTACAAACTGTACCATTTTTTTAAAAAGACTTTCCAAAGTTTGGCCTACACATTTCCCAAGTCATCAGCTGCATATGAGTTAAAACAATTCAGCAGCAGACGACTTTGAAAACATCTAGACAAAAATTGCTAAAATCTCGTTAAATGCGTCTGTAGGTGGGAAAGAGTTAAATATACATTCAACATATGAGCCGTCTCGCGAGAAAACAAACATTGTGGTCTCTGCGTAAAGAGTCGACACGGATCAGCCTAATCATGCCGCGCAGGTTTACTTGGACAGACACGTTTCGCCTCCTGTTGATTTTCTTTTTCGGGAATTATTACTCTATTCACCCCCCCCCCCCCCCCCCCCCCCTTGAGGTGAAATGTGTCGACCCAGATCAGTCTGTGCGGACAGCGCAAGCTAATCTGGTCAACACATTACGCAGATGCCACAATGTTGGTTTTCTCGCGGGACGGCTCAAATCTGCAGAAGTAGAGCTTCAAAACAACAACATGAATATCACTATTTAAAAATGATAGGAGAATTATTGAATTAAATAACATTGTTGTAAAAGGTGAAATTGCTCATTATGAACAAGTGCCATTATGTTAATAACAAGTGTATGTTGCAGACGCATCAATGACCCATCAAAATGTGTTTGCAAGTAGGAAAGGGTTAAAAATGTGCCACTGACATGAATACGCTTTTGAAATTATAACTAAACCCTTTTCCCCCAGCTGACACATCAGCAGCAGATCACTTTTGAAAACATTGTGGCAGAAGAAAAAAATGTTCATAATAAGCAGCTTCTCCTATTTGCCAGTTTAATTTTCATTTCCACTAATACACTTTTGTAGTTCTTATTAATTTAATTCCAGACCAATAAATCGTGCCTCTCATACACCATCCACATATATAATTCAGTAAATATACATTTTGCTCGTCTGTTAATTTCGCGATATTGATGATAAATAAAACAATAAATCATCAGCAGTGAACATTCCCATGTTGGAAATTCCTTTGTCAATCCACTCTCAGTAGGGAAAAGAGACGGGCCGGGAAGGGTATAGCTTTGTTTTATCAAATTCTCCACAGTGTTAGCAATGTTGTTCTTTTTCGCTTGAATGACTATTCGAAAGTATTCCCCGGAATTAAAATTCACATGAATGCGCATGCGCAATTGGAGAGTAATCAAGGGTAGATAACCTAGTTATCGTAAATAGCAATAGTAACATCGGGGACGAATACAGTTCTCACTCTATCTGTCTCTCTCTCTGTCTCTCTCTCTGTCTCTTTCTTTGTCTCTCGGTCTCTCTCTCGTCTCGGTCTCGTCTCGATCTCGTCTCGGTCTGGTCTCGATCTCGTCTCGGTCTGGTCTCGGTCTCGGTCTCGTCTCGGTCTCGTCTCGGTCTCGTCTCGGTCTCGTCTCAGTCTCGTCTCGGTCTCGTCACGGTCTCGTCTAGGTCTCGTCTCGGTCTCGTCTAGGTCTCGTCTCGGTCTCGTCTAGGTCTCGTCTCGGTCTCGTCTCGGTCTCGGTCTCGGTCTCGGTCTCGGTCTCGGTCTCGGTCTCTCTGTCTCTGTCTCTGTCTCTGTCTCTCTGTCTCTCTGTCTCTCTGTCTCTCTCTCTGTCTCTCTCTCTGTCTCTCTATATGTCTCTCTCTGTCTCTCTCTATCTCTCTGTCTCCCTGTCCTCCCTGTCTCTCTCTATCTCTCTCTCTCTCTCTGTCGCTCTTTCTCTCTCTCTCTCTCTCTCTCTCTCTCTCTTTCGCT
>JASEVX010000006.1:59220413-59291780 GCA_031761405.1 Serripes groenlandicus | reverse complement strand
ACGACTAACAATTCTAAATAGAGCCTTCAATTTATATTTTCAGAGTTGAATGTGGCCTACTCCGTTACCAATCCTACGAAGGCTTTATTCAACGGAATACCAATATTTTCCACAACGATCACCAATGTCGGAGGAGCCTATAACATGGACACCGGAGTATTCACCATTCCTGTAGATGGTCTCTATATGTTTGTGTTTAGTGTGGCATCTTACGGTAAATATGACGTGTACTGCAGAATTCAACATAACGGTTCGAATAAGGTTTACGGGGGTACATATAGTGATAACGAGGAAACAACGGCTTCAGCGTCCGTTTTTCTTATATTATGAAAGGGGGATACTGTATCTTTGGGATATTGTGTAGGCTGGACACACGTCTTTGGAAGCGAATCCACAACGTTTATCGGTGCTTTAATCAAGCAGACCATTAAAATGTAATAAATTTAGCTGGAGTATGAGAACAAACATGTAAATGTGAACTTTCCTGTTTTGACTAAAGATCAGTATGCCTACATAGTAGACTCAAATGTTCGAATATAATGGACTCTTTGTTATACCACCGTACGCCCCGATTTTACTTTTCGCAATTACGAGATAATCATCATGTTGTAATTCCTCGAATTTTGTCAGGTAATCATACCGTAACGATTTTCCACAAAGACCACCAATGTCGGAGGAGCCTATCAGATGGACAACGGAGTATTGATGGTCTCTATATGTTTGTGTTTACTGTCGCATATATCGGTAAACAAGATGTGTATTGCTTTATTAGACATAACGGTTCTAATAAGGTGTTCGGGAGAACATACAGTGATACCTCCTGCCCAACAGCTTCGGCGTCAGTCTTTCTTATATTATCAAAGGAGGCATCTGTATCTTTGGGAGGCTGTTCGGTTTGGGGAACCGTCTATTTAACATATTACGCAACAACTATTAATGGTACTTTAATCAAGCAGACCAGTTAACAATAATACTTCAACAATTGAAGCTGAAATTGAAGATCATATCTTGTTGCAGGTGGCGTAAAACACCAAACAATAAATTAATCAATCAAACCGTGAAGCATACGTCCAGCGCTATTAATATAGCCAAAAGCTTGTTTCTCAATCATGAACGATAAATATGTTGAAACTAATACATATATTTACATTTATGAGTTAATCTAGATATGGTTTGACAATTAAACAATGTAATCGATATTGATGTAAATAAGACTTAATGAAAACTTGAGTTAACAATAGTATCGATATCGACGAAATGCTGTATTAAGAATGTTAGCGAAATTGAAGTAAATAGCACTTAATGAAAACCATTTAAATGTTTGCAATACGTTTACATGTATTTGAGTCAAGTTACAGGAAAACAAAATGTGTGATTGTGCGACCTGTACAGACCCTGATCAATTTGCAACTCTTTCAGGCAGTCGGGATATTTTCTATTCAACACCAATGTTGTGTCATCTTTTTTTCACATTATTCAATAGTTATAGTTATGTTTAATGGGTCAGAGATTTGGGTCATGAATCTCTTTACTGTCCTAGACCAATGTCATTATTTCCCTTGTATGCGATGTATGTGTGCAAAAAAGAAGGCTTGTAATTAGTTTGTACTTGGTGAGTGTGAAAGATTCCCTATCTATATACATTAACAAAAGAAATGCATTTCATACTGGTTCAAAATATTAAAAATGGATGAGAATCGTTTCCCAAAGAAATGTTATAATATGATGTTATTGGATGACCAAAATGGCAATGAAAATTGAGTTACGTCTGTGAGGAAATGTCTCCAACAAACATATTTTAACTACATATCGATCAACCAATGTGTTGGAAATCAGCGGCATCTTATGACCTTATTTGTCAATAGACTGAACGATATTTTTCTATAAGTGTGGTCTGAGTCTGTAAATACAAATGCAAAACTGGAATGTACTGCTATACATCATAAAAATCCACTTTTAAATTTAAGCCATACCTTGATGTAATTATTATAAGGAAATTTAGAATGTTATATGTTAATTTTAGAACTTCTTATCGTGAATTCGAAATAGAAAGTGGAAGGTATAGTAACATACCAAGAGAAAATAGGCTATGCAAATTGTGCAATAAGGGAGAAGTCAAAAATGAATACCACTCCCTTCTCGTCTGTGAGTTTTATTCAGAACTACGTGAGAAATATATTCCGAAGAAATATTGCTTACGTGTTTCTAGGCAAACGTTCAAAAGGTTAATGTCAACAAAATACGAAACCATAATACAATCAGTTGCAACCTTCTTGTTACACGCAACAAAAAAACGTAGTAGTTACCTAACTGATAAAAATGTCTGAAATTATTAGTATTCACCTAACTTGTATAAATGTTTGAAACTAATAGTATTCACCTAACTTGTATAACTTGCACTGGCCGCTCTGGTCACACAGGTCATACTGGTCAAACTGGCCGCACTGGCCGCACTTGTCACACTGGTCACACTGGTCACACTGGTCACACTGGCCGCACTGGCCGCACTGGCAGCACTGGCCGCACTGGTCGCACTGGTCGCACTGGCCGCACTGGCCACACTGGCCTCACTGGTCGCACTTGCCGCACTGACCGCACTGGTCGCACTGGCTGTGGGAGGGTGAATGCTGTGGTGAAAGGTGTGTTTGCTGAAAGGCTTATTCACCTTTTCCCAGAATACTTACATTTGTATAACAAAAGCGCGATTTCGACTCGAGCAAATTTACCTTCATATTTGAGGATGTATTAACATCAAGAGACAATATATTAAGATCAAAATGTGTCGAAAACTGTTCAAGTGTGTGTATGTAGGTGTATACATGTTTATATATGTATATGTACATATTTAATTACATACTCATGAAATTCATGAAAGGCTTATTCTTCTTTTCCCAGAATGTTACTTTTACAAAATGGACATCTTTTTACCTAGATTAGAAAACCTTTCCTGGAGCAGACAGCATTGCAAGTCTTACACGTCGACTGCTGTTTTTGTAACTGTTTTTTATTTACGTGTATGGGCCGGTAGCCTTAAACAAATGAACTCATTGTCATTATAAATATTAACCATAATGTCGGAGAAATTGTTAATATTTTACGGAAATTAAGTTCAACTGTAGAATCGTGTTCAAGGTATGATATCTCTTTTATTAGTGATAAATAGGAAATAAATTTACACACTTTTTGCATATGGAAGCTTAAGAAATTAACGATCTATTTTCACTTTGATACTTTAGCTAAGTAGTATTATGACAAAGATTTTTAAATTATATTTTTATTTGACAACATCGAGGACAAAGTAACATGATTAATTTGAGTTAAATACTATATATGTGTGAAAAGGAGCAACATTTAATCACTGTTTTGTAATTTGAGTTTGCATTTGTTTCGGATTGTGTGTTTTCCCCTTAGTTAATCTTTATTTAGTTGATGATGTTGGTGTCATACAGATGTATGTTTCTAGGTTTTGTCTAATAATAAATGTTCTTACAATTTGATGACTTGTTGATTCATTTAATGATGTTCTATCTACCTCATGTTTTGCTGATGCTAGTTTAGTCGGTTATACTGACACATATATCTACAAGGATATAAAAATATTGACCTATTATAGAAACACACTTTAACCCTTCCCATCGGTAGGTTCAATTTGACTCATCTGCAGCAGACGAATCTTACATATATTGTGACAAAAGGAAAAATGGCTCATAATGAGAAAATCTTCTGTTCGTCAAAATAATCTAAACTCAATTTGATGATTATTATTTAATTTATTGAGATTTAAAATGTGTTTCCTACTTTTTTTAAAAGTCGTCCGTCAAAGTGTGACTATAAACTGAATCTGTATTTACTCGAAAACTACTTATAAAGGTGTTTTCAACACGACATGCTGTCGTATTTCCCACTGTTCATGGATAGCTTTCGGTTAACATATCCCCACATTAGTTGTGTAACAGCAAACTCTGTGAAAAATGGGATATTTCGACAGAAATATCTGTACTTCATAGCTAGCATGTGCACGAAGTGCTCAAGTTGAGCTAATGGTATCGCCGTTTGTCCGTCGTCCGTCGTCATTCATTCGTCGTACGTTGTCAAGAATCTCTTTAAACAACATATCCTACTACCCCACTATGGATTTTGATTGAACTTCGTAGAAATGATCCTTGGGTTAGCCCCTTTCAAATGTGTTCAAAGAAATTAATTACATTCAGACATCTGGTTACCATACGCCAAAAAGGTATTTTTAAAAAAAAACTTTAAAAATCTTCTGGTCTGAAACCGAAAGGCCTAGAGCTTCGATATTTGTTGTGTAGCATTGTCAAGTGATCCTCTACAAAGATTGTCCGAATTATGACACTGGGGTCAAAATTGACATTGTTCTAACAATGAAATAAGTGAAGATGTGTACATGTGCTATCGTGTCTAAATATACACCGTCGTATCACACACATCCCGTAAAGGATTTTCTGACTTTTCACAAATTAGTGAAGATCTATATCAGATTACGCGGATTTTGTGTGTGCGAACTTGGCTTTTAGATCGGTCATCGGTATTCGATTATATATAGGAAACTAAGCGCTGCTCTTGAATATCTAGCTTTGTCATTAGTATTCGATTATATATAACAATTTAATTGATTGATTGATTGGGATATAATGCCGTGTTCAACAGTGTGTCAGTCATATCAAAGAGACTAATTCACATATTGACTCCACACAACAGACATTCCAGGTCGGTCATCGGTGTTCGATTTTATAGAGCAATTTGATTGACCGACTGATTGATTGATTTGTATTATGCCGTTTTCAAATATTATCCTCTCATATTACGGCGACCAGTTCACCTTTTCACTCCACACAACAATCTTTCCAAGGAACTGGCTTCTTTTTCACTATTGGAAGACGAATGTCAGTGTAACTTTTGTCGAACGTCGGAAAGGATGTCGACCGAGCTGAGATTCGAACTCACAACCACTGGCTTAACAGCCGTTTATATGAGCACGGCTAAAATACAATAGTTTATTTGCGTATTTAGTTTAAACTTATTTATTTTTTAAATCGATTGCGAAACAAGCTTTAAGCTTATATTAATCACGCTCGATGTATTTGCGTATTTAGGCCTCCGGCTCACAGTATGTACGAATTTAAAAAGCAATTTGAAAGCCCACCAGGAATATCTAGCTTGGCCATCGATGTTCGATTTTATATAAGAAACTAACAGCCGACCTGGAATGTCTGTTTTGTGTAGTGAATATGTGATCTGATCGCCTCGATATGACTGAATAAAATTGTTGGCATAATACCCATATCAATCAGTCAATCAAATTGCTGAATACATTCGAACACCGATGACTGAGCTATATATTCAATGTCAGCTTTCGGTTTGCTATATAAATTCGAACACCGATGACTGAGCTAAATATTCCAGGTCAGCGTTCGGTTTGCTATATAAATTCGAACACTGATGGCCGAGCTTGATATTCCAGGTCGGTGTTCGGTTTGCTATATAAATTCGAACACTGATGGCCGAGCTTGATATTCCAGGTCGGTGTTCGGTTTGCTATATAAAATCGACAACCGATTGCCGAGCTAGATATTTCAGGTCGGCGTTCGGTTTGCTATATAAATTCGAAGACCGATGGCCGAGAATGATATTCCAGGTCGGAGTTCGGTTTCTTATATGAAATCGAACACCGATGGCCGAGCCAGATATTCCTGGTCGGGTTCAATTGCTATTTTAATGTTTACGTTGTATGGGCCGGAGGCTCAATTACGCAAAATAAGTATTGTATTGTAGTCTTAAAATTGATAGCTGTGCCCCGGTAGGTCAATAGGTAGCGTCACAGGCTGTTAATTCATTGATTGTGAGTTCAAACCCCAGCTCGGTCGACATTCTTTCAGACGTTCGATAAAAGACTCTGTGAATATTGTCATTAATATTCCACAAATAGGATATCAGTCTATGTGGAAAAATTGCTAGTTCCTAGGAAAGTATGTTGTGTGGTGTGAATATGTGAACTGGCCGCCTTAATTTGACTGACACTCGAAAACCGATGGCAGAGTTAGATATTGAAGGTCGGCGTTCGATTTGCTATATAAAATCAAACGAAGATGGCCGACGTAGATATTCCGGGTCGGTTTGCTTCGAACATCGATGGACGAGCTAGATATTCCAAATCGGCGATCGGTTTGCTATATACATTCGAACACCGATTAACGAGCTAGATATTCCAGGTTGGCGATCGGTTTGCTATATAAATTCGAGCATCGATGACCGAGCTAGATAGTCAAGGTCGGCGTTCGGTTTGCTACATAAATTCGAGCATCGATGACCGAGCTAGATATTCCAGGTCGTCGTTCGGTTTGCTACATAAATTCGAGCATCGATGACCGAGCTAGATAGTCAAGGTCGGCGTTCGGTTTGCTATATAAAATCGAACGTATCGTGGGGCAGAGGCTTAATTTCGTAAATCAGCAATTGTAGTTTAGCCTTGCACCGGTAGATCATTCGGTAGCTTCACGGGCTGTTAATATAGTGGTTGTGAGTTCGAACCAAAGCTTGGTCAACATTCTCTCCGACGTTCGACAAAAGTAACTGTGGAATTTTCATTCGTCTTTCACCTATTGGGTATAAGGATATGTGGAAAGGTAACCAATTTCTTTGAAGTATGTTGTGTGGAGCGAATATGTGAACTGGCTGCCGTGATATGACTGATAATTTGTTGAAAATGGCATAATATCAAAATCAATAAATCAATCAATAACACTTCCATATAACATCGAACAGATATTCCAGGTCGGCGTTCGATTTTCTATATAAAATCGAACACCGATGGCAGAGCTTGATATTCCAGGTCTGCGTTTATTTAGCTGTACACAATTGAACACCGATGGCGGAACTAGACATAACAGTTCGGTGTCCGACTTGCTATATAAGATCGAACACCGATTGCCGAGCTAGATATTCCACGTCAATGTTTGGTTTGCTTTATAAGATCGAACGACGATGGCCGAGCTAAATATTCCAGGTCGGCGTTCAGTGCTATATACAATCGAATACCGATGGCCGAGCTAGATATAACAAGTCGGCGTTCAGTTTACTATATAAAATGGAACACCGATGACCGATGATCGATCGAAGAGCCAACTTCACACACATGCTCAAATGACGGATACCCTTTGAAGCAGATTAGTAAGTTGGTGTATTGACCTGCTTTACCCGTAATTAAACCGGATGTACTTACGACGTGGGTTATATGGTCCTGCACTCACAAACCGTCTAGTCAGGACAAAAGTAATGTTAAGCGTCTCGTAAAACAAAATTTGAGAAACTTTTAAAACAATATGACAAAGAAATATTATTTTTTTTGAAAACAGTGATGCAGAGGTTGATCCTCAGGCGCTTGTACTTAATGTTCAAGGTTCAAATCCTGAGCGGGTTTTGCTTTCAATATCTTTCCACACAAACAGCGCGAGCATTGGTTAGGTCTCCATGAAGCAGATAACAAGGATGTTTAATTTGAAAGCAAATTTCTGTTCAACACCAATATATTGACATGTTTTACACATTAATTTATACTTTTATATCTTTGGTAGAGAATTTTAAATAGAATGTGTAATTATTTTGGCGAAATTAAGATCAAATGTAGTATCATGCGCCGAGTGTGAATTCTCTTTTACTAGTTTGTGATAGGAAATTCCTTCACACAAATGGTTGCTGAAAGATTTGAACTTCTATTTATGATTTGGAATTTTTTAAGTTAAATAATTGGTATTTTGTCATATATCTTTACGTTATAGTATTTATTTGAAAACAATGAAAACAATTAAACTTGATTAATGTGAGTAAGACAACAGTATGGGTGAAAGGGAGATCCATTAAATCACGTAAATATTATGTGTTTTGGCATTTATCTCGCCTTTTGTTTATTTAACCTTGGTTTTTATTTATATTTGTTGAGAGTGTGTATTTGTGTTGCAGTTGTCTGTAACTAGGTTTTGTATAATAATAAAACATTTTCTCCCAAAATTGTGATTTATTGATTCATTTCATGAGGTTTTGTTTGCCTTTCTTTTTTACGTAGCCAGTGTAGTCGGTTATCCTGACAGATATATGTACAAAACGATTAAGTAATTAGTGGCCTATTATCGAAACGTTCTTTGCACTTTTACCCACCGGCAGACGCAATTGGATCTGTCTGTACGAATCTTGCTTTCATTGTGACCAAAAAAGATTTTGCTTATAATCAGAATATCATCCATTTGCAACCATAATCTGAACTCATTTTAAAAATCATCACAGTCCCCGTAGAACAAGTGTTTCTATTAGTAGTCTCAGCACGTCCGCATCTTCATTTCCTCAAAGGCTAAAAACATACTGACTCCAACTTCTAAAGGTATTCCCAACTCGGCATAATGTCGTATTCGTGAACGCTATTTCACAATTTATTTAACAAGTTCCTTAATTTGAACACCAATCCTAAACTATTTGCGACTGGTTTAAATCAATATCAATTTACGGAGCCGCGCAATCTAATACTGGTCTGACCGCCTCGGTGGTGTTGTGTTAGAGCGTCCGCCTCTAGTGCGGGAGGTAGCGGGTTCGATCCATACGATCATACCAAATACTTTAAAAAAGGTAGTAATGGCTGCCCTCCTTGGCGCACGGGGTTGCGGGCTTAGCATAACGACTGGCTGGCTGCTGTCATGATACATGAGCCAGTAGTACTGTTAACTTACCAAGGAAACGCCGTGATATAAATCAAAAAGTGTTGAAAGTCGCGTTAAATAACAAACAATCAACAAATATTGGTTTTTCGATTTGTTCGAAAACATATTTTATGTCTTTCTGACAAGCATTGTGTATTTATTTCAGATATAATAAATACGCAGCCAGTTCTTTATCTTAACTTAAAACAATTATGATGAATATGGTTTACCTGGATCCGGCCTTTTAAAGGGATATAATATATTATAATATTTGATAGTTAAATTAAAAAAAATACCTCCCTTGTTTTGTATATAAATTCTTAGCGTCAGCAGTGGGTTGAGCGAACAGTGGGAACTGATTTAGGCGTCTTTTTGGTGCAATCGATGTTTTCTTTCCGTCTCAAACGTGTAGGCCTACTTGAACATGATAATTAAATTCACCGGCTTTTAAAATTGCGTACATATATATGTAGCGTGAAGTTGGTCCTTAAGAAAATCGACACTTCACACGATTTCCTTTTACCTAGAACATATCTAGTACCACATAACTTATCAATAATTAGTGCAAACAGTTCTAACTCATATATTAATGCAGATAAATGAAAAGGATGACTATATAGATATGCATGGTCGTAATCATAAGTCTGATGACTTGTAATGCCTCCACAGGACATTGTTGGTTTATGGAAATGTGTCCTTCTTTCTTATTCCTTATTCCCCCGTTCACTCACAGTCTTTCAGTGTTAAGAGTTCTACAATTATACTCACCGATTACCAAAGAATGCAGATCTAACTTTACGACACTTGGTTTAGTTTGTTTGTTTTATTGGGCTTTTTGCGATTTTAACATTCGTGCAGTTATATCACGGCGACAGTTCACTTATTCATGATCCATGGGTAAACAAACCAGTACTAGCATATGTGCCTTGCCCAAGAGAACTCCACCATGATCTCCGGGACCTGGATGCCCGGTTCCAAAAACCCGACGGTAACCACTCGGTCACGGCGGATTCTTACGGCACTTGGTAAACGATTGAGCAGATCTATGTTTAAGGATAAACCTCTGTACATATGTATGCCACTCTCTTTAATCATGCTAGGTTCTCACTGTCGTGCGCTCTGTTATGGCTGCATTTCATTATAGATTGTTTTTTCCAATCGCCCGATCTAACCAGATTGTCCCAGATGAATCAAACATTTTTCCCCGATTGAGTCCCGATCTATGGACCATGGCGGGGGACGAATCACGGACGTTCCTCGCGCGATCGACACGTTTCCGGGGGGGGGGGGGGCGCAAATATGCGAATGTACGCACAAGTTCCTGCAGGTATAGGGCAAAGGCCCGGTAGAGACCCGCTTCTCACAACCCTCGGTAGAGAGCGGCAGAGGCTATACTAAAGCTCCAGAGGGCGGGAGAGACAAAGGGACCTTCATGCGATCCTCGGACGACCAAGACGACCACGGGCCGACGGTTCTTGATCGGCTACTGATTTTTAAAAACAGTAGCCGATCACTTTTTCGGTACCCGATCTTCGGAGGACTGAGGCGATTGCGCCAGATCTTCCCCCCGAAGGTATAGGGAAGTGCTTGACCCTGCTCGCAGGTTCCCGACTATTTTCGCAAAAATGCAGCAAAATATTGCTGTAAACTTGAATGTTGTATGTGATAAAGAAAACATTGTGCTTTGTCCTGAATGGATTCCAAGGCGCGAAAACGTCAAAGCCGATTACCTTAGTAGATGTTACGATTGCGATGATTGGACAATCGCCGATACTGTTTATAACAGTTTAGATGGAAAATGGGGTTCCCATTCAATTGATAGATTTGCTTCCCATTTGAATACTAAATGTATCAGGTTTAATTCAAGATGGTGGCTACCAGGAACAGAGGCTGTTGATTGTTTTCAGCAATCGTGGAGTAACGATATAAATTGGCTGGTTCCTCCCCCAAGATTAATTTCAAAATGTATTGGAAAGATTATCAGAGAAAGGGCTAACAGTACTTTGATAGTACCGAAATGGAAGAGTGCGCCATTTTGGCCACAACTAGTTAATGAGAACGGAGAATTCAAGCTATTGGTGAAAGATTTTGTAAATCTAGGTCGAAAAAACATCATATCTGCAGGTTTAGGAAATAACGGTTGTTTTGCTAAAACCCCATTGACATTTGATATGTTGGCTTTGAATTTGGGGTTTGAAGATATTTAATTAGCTATTATTTATATTGTAACAGGTATTGGTTTGAAGCAAACACTAAAATGTAAATTAGATCAGGCAGGAGTGCAGATCGATACACAATCAGCAGTTGCGGAAAGAATGGCGGGATATCTTCTTCAGTCAAGGGCGGACAATACGGTCAAAAAGTACAAGAGCTGTTTTGCTTTGTTTGAACAATTCTGTTTTCAGCATATCTTAGTGTCAAAGCCCGCGCTGCCAATTAGTGTAGCCATGTATTTCACGTCTCTTTTGGACGAGGGGAAATCAGTTAGTGTAATAACGTCCGCATATTACGATATTAAGTGGGCACATACCATTAACGATCTTGTTGATCCGACTGAAAATAGCATTGTGAAACAATTATTAGAATGTGCCAAGCGTAACAATTCGAAACCAGTTCAAAAGAAAGACATTTTAACTTCTGATATGTTGAAGAATTTGTGTTTTATGTACACTGATTGCACTAACGTTTTAGACTTAAGAGATTTGTGTATGATCATGTTAGCATATACCGGTTTTCTTCGTATTAGCGAAGTAACAGAATTACGATGTAAAGATGTTCATTTCAACGACGATCACATAGTCATAAAGATCAGAAAAAGTAAAACAGACATTTACAGAGACGGATCGGAAGTTGTCATTTGCAAAGGTGTTTCAGAAGCTTGTCCTTTATCATTGTTATATAGATATATGAATGCAGCTGGTATCTCTTCATCATCGGATGATTATTTATTTAAGCCGGGGTTCTGTTCAAAAAATAGAGTATCTCTTATTAAGAAAAATAAGCAATTAAGCTATACCAGAGCTAGAGAAACTATAGTTAAGAAAATTAAACTGGTTGCACCGGATTTGAAACTGGGTACCCATTCCCTGAGAGCAAGCGGGGTTACATCTGCAGCAAATAGTTCAGTTATATCTGAAAGGTGTTTGAAAAGGCATGGTCGGTTGAAAACCGACATAGCTAAGGATGGTTATATAAAGGATTGCATTGAGAACAGATTGTCTGTGACTAAGGTTTTGAACCTTTAGTTTGTAGAAATATTATTTACAAACACATATAAGTATCGAATTTGAATTCGTAAACTCCCCTAAACTTTGTATGTCTATACACGCGTCTCTCTGTACGCACAACATAGAGTAGTGTTGTTGTTTTGTTTTGAGCGAACTAAGTAAGGACTTGCTGGTACTCGACGGTACAACGTATAGCTGAGTACCTTTGTCCTACAAAACCGGTTTTGTATACGCACGGGATGTATGTGCGATAGCTATTTATAGCTTAAGCGTTTCGAGAACTCAATTCTAGCGAGACAATCGACAGAGGCAGTCGCATTTCTAAGATTTAAAATTAGATATTTCTTGGTTATATAACATGTTAGAATTTTGAAATGGAAATGATATCATTTCTTATATATTATTTGATAAGGGAATAATGAATTTATATTTATTTCTGTTTGGAAATCTTTGTTAGATAGTATTCCTATTTCAGGTATGATTAATAAGTTAAAAGAGAAAACTTAATTTCAATACATATGAGTATACTCATACATCATTAAATGATATCTTAAGGATTAATACTGCAAATGAGGTTCGACATTTCATGGTATGACATTTGACAAATGGACACAGGTTTCCAGAGTTTTTTACTATTAGTTTTATCTCTGGTTGTTCCTGGGCGAGTCAGCCATACGCAGTAACTAATGTCTGAGTACCGGTACAAACATGTATTTCTTTTACATTTCTGTAATGTATTTATTACAAACATATGCCTGTTATATATATGTACATTGTATATATGTGTGTCGACTGCCAATACACGCGTCTCTCTGTACGCACAACATAGAGTAGTGTTGTTGTTTTTTTGTTTTGAGCGAACTAAGTAAAGACAACAATAAATCATCATCAGTGAACATTCCCATGTTGGAAATTCCTTTGTCAATCCACTCTCAGTAGGGAAAAGAGACGGGCCGGGAAGGGTATAATTTTGTTTTATCAAATTCTCAACAGTGTTAGCAATGTTGTTCTTTTTCGCTTGAATGACTATTCGAAAGTATTCCCCGGAAGTAAAATTCACATGAATGCGCATGCGCAACTGGAGAGTAATCAAGGGTAGATAACCTAGTTATCGTAAATAGCAATAGTAACATCGGGGACGAATACAATTTTCACTCTATCTGTCTCTCTCTCTCTGTCTCTCTCTCTGTCTCTTTCTTTGTCTCTCGGTCTCTCTCTCTGTCTCTTTCTTTGTATCTCGGTCTCTCTCTCGTCTCGGTCTCGTCTCGATCTCGTCTCGGTTTCGTCTCGGTCTCGTCTCGTCTCGGTCTCGTCTCGGTCTCGTCTCGGTCTCGTCTCGGTCTCGTCTCGGTCTCGTCTCGGTCTCGTCTCGGTCTCGTCTCGGTCTCGTCTCGGTCTCGTCTCGGTCTCGTCTCGGTTTCGTCTCGGTCTCGTCTCGTCTCGTCTCGTCTCGGTCTCGTCTCGGACTCGTCTAGGTCTCGTCTCGGTCTCGTCTCGGTCTCGTCTCGGTCTCGTCTCGGTCTCGTCTCGGTCTCGTCTCGGTCTTGTCTCGGTCTCGTCTCGGTCTCGGTCTCGTCTCGGTCTCGTCTCGGTCTCGTCTCGGTCTCGTCTCGGTCTCGTCTCGGTCTCGTCTCGGTCTCGTCTCGGTCACGTCTCGGTCTCGTCTCGGTCTCGTCTCGGTCTCGTCTCTGTCTCTGTCTCGGTCTCAGTCTCTCTGTCTCTGTCTCTGTCTCTCTGTCTCTCTCTCTGTCTCTCTATATGTCTCGCTATGTCTCTCTCTGTCTCTCTCTGTCTCTCTCTGTCTCTCTCTATCTCTCTGTCTCCCTGTCCCCCCTGTCTCTCTCTATCTCTCTCGCTCTCGCTCTCTTTCTCTCTCTCTCTCTCTCTCTCTCTCTCTCTCTCTCTCTCTCTCTCTCTGTCTCTGTCTCTGTCTCTGTCTCTGTCTCTGTCTCTGTCTCTGTCTCTGTCTGTCTGTCTGTCTCTCTCTCTCTCTCTCTCTCTCTCTCTCTCTCTCTCTCTCTCTCTCTCTCTCTCTCTCTCTCTCTCTCTCTCTTCTCTCTCTCTCTCTCTCTCTCGTCTCGGTCTCGGTCTCGGTCTCGGTCTCGGTCTCGGTCTCGGTCTCGGTCTCTGTCTCTCTGTCTCTGTCTCTCTGTCTCTGGTTGCACCGGTCACACTGGCCGCACTGGTCACACTGGTCGCACTGGCCGCACTGTCCGCACTGGCAGCAATGGTCACTGGCGCAATGGCCCACTGGCAGCACTGACCCACTGGTCGCACTGGTCGCACTGGTCACACTGGTCGCACTGGCCACACTGGTCGCACTGGTCGCACTGGCCGCACTGGTCGCACTGGCCGCACAGGCCGCACTGGTCGCACAGGCCGCACTGGTCGCACTGGCCGCACTGACCGCACTGGCCGCACTGGCCGCACTGGTCGCACTGGCCGCACTGGCCGCACTGGCCGCACTGGCCGCACTGGCCGCACTGGCCGCACAGGCCGCACTGGCCGCACAGGCCACACTGGTCGCACTGGCCGCACTGGCCGCACAGGCCGCACTGGCCGCACTGGCCGCACTGGTCGCACTGGCCGCACTTGTCGCACTGGTCGCACTGGTCGCACTGGTCGCGGACGCCTTGTGATTGCTTTTTGCTGAGTGTCTCTGATTTGTTTTGAGATATACAGATACCAGGTTGATACACTCTGTACATATGTATGTATATGTATAACCTGAGGGAGGGTGAGTGCTCTGGTGATGAGATATACAGAGACCAGGTTGATAAACTCTGTACATATGTATGGATATGTATAACCTGAGGGAGGGTGAGTGCTGTGGTGAAAGGTGTATTTGCTGAAAGGTATATTCTCCTTTTCCCAGAATACTTACCTTTGCATTACAAAAGCGTGATTTCGACTCGAGCAAATTTACCTTCATATTTGAATGTATCAAAATTAAGAGAAAATATATATTAAGATCAAAATGTGTTTCAAGTGTGAGTATGTAGGTGTATAGATGTTTATATATGTATATGTACATATTAATTTACATACTCACATACTGTATATATTTGTATAATCATGTGTATATATTTGTATAATCATGTGTATATATTTGATCTGAAGGATTAGTGTGATGGAAAAGGGTGAAATTGATGAAAGGCTTGTTCTCCTTTTCCCAAAATGCTTAATTTTACAAAATGGACATCCTGTTACATATGTAACTAGATTAGAAAACCTTTCTTGGAGCAGACAACATTGCAAGTCTGACTCGTATACTACTGTTTTTGCAATTTGTTATTGTTTATAGTTTATGTTTTACTTGTATGGGCCGGTGGCCTTAAACAAATGAACTCATTGTCATTATCAATATTCACCCTATTGTTAATATTTAACGGAAATTAAGTTCAACTGTAGAATCGTTTTAAAGGTATGATATCTCTTTTATTAGTGAGAAATAGGAAATACATATACACTTTTTTTGCATATAGAAGCTTAAGAAATTAACGTTCTATTTACACTTTGAAACTTTAGCTAAGTAGTATTTTGACAAAGATTTTTAAATTATATTTTTATTTGACAACATCGAGAACAAAGTAACATGATTAATTTGAGTTAAATATTATATATGTGTGAAAAGGAGCAACATTTAATCATTGTATTGTCATTTTTCTAGGCCAGTCAATCTAGCTCATTTTAGGGCTTGACCCACCACAAATTGCAAAAGAAACGATTCCACCTGTATTCATTCAGGAATGACCCCCTAAACACCATATTAAGAATCTCAAGGAATCTAAATAGGGGAAGGGGTCAAATATGCTAATTTATGCTAATTTATGCTAATTAGTAGCCAAATATAGGGAAACAATGACTTTTGTCAAAAATCATCCGAATAAGTCAATCAAGGTGTCTAATCATATGTTTTCAGTATCCAGGAAACCAATGAAACCATTCTGAACGAGAAAAAATATGTTGCATCATGGATAATATGCAAATTAATCACCAATTTTTGCCGATTTTTGGGTCAATTTGGGATATTTGTAATTTTCGTGAAAAATTATCCTGTTGTGACCATTTATGAGTCTTACCCTATGTTCTTAGGGTCAAGGAAACCAACGAATATTGTTTTATTACAATAAAAGGCATTGCATCATGGGAAATATGCAAATTACCCACATTAATTGCCGATTGAAATGAGAACGTCTAGCAATAGAACGTTTCAGACACAGCATATAAATGCGTATAAATATATTATACAGCATTTAAATGTCTTAGTCACTCACAACCTGGTAAATAGTAATCCAGTCATTGTTTTCAGGGTAAAGCTAGCTTAATTAGCTATTTATTTTGCATTTGTAATGTTAGCAGGGGAACGTTCACATTTTCACAATTACTGACGGCTTTTAACTGGACCCTTTTCTTTTCATCTAGTCATCTTCATCGTCATTGTCAATGTCAATGTCGACATCACTCATTACAAGTATTTTATCGTTGTCAGCTAAGACCCTCACAGTTGCTACAGGCAGAAGAACAGAGAAGGCCATGCCTCAGACATGTGCATCGAAGTGTGCTGCACCCTGTTTTACACTCGCATCTGAACATCTCAAGCAATTTGCTTTGTGCCGCCGGCAGGTCTGTTGTGTTTGGCAACAACTGTCCCCCAACTTCTTCCCAGCCCCACTCGGATGGCTCAAGGCCCGACACATCTCCTTTCCACTCCTGAATTTGGAAGAATACTCTCAAGCTATGATATCTAGCAGCAGCTGATGTAGGGGGCAAATTATTTGCCTCTACTGCTTTCGAACCCTTTTTCGACTTATCACAATATCGTTTGTAACGCAAACTGTTCAGATCATCTTTTTCTGCTCCGTTAAAGAGGCATACTAACGCTTCCTCCCCCGCCTTAATAATATCCTCCTTGGGATTGTTCTTATTGCCACTGAAAACCTGTGCAAGTTGACGGAACTTTGCATTCTTTATGATCATTTTTAGTGCTCCGGCTTTGCCAAGTCCTTGTACTCTTGAGGTTGAGTCACATCCCAGTATAGCATGAATAAATAAGATGTGTGAACACACATTCTCGCCAAGTGTGGCTTTCGTCTTATTTATGTCCCAGACTCTTTGCTTGGTGAAATTTGCCTTGGGCTCTGGTCTTCAGAAGATGTCATTTGAGTTGATATCCGCATGGTGACATAGCAGTACCAGTAAATCGGTGTCGTCACCAACAAGGACAGTATTGATTGATTTTGCGGATTCAATAGCTGCATCAACTATCATTGCATCTGCATCACCCTCCGCATGACTTGTCGTGCATCCAGCCATTTCTAACATATTGCTGAGCATTTTGAGGAATTGCTGCTTGTTCGTCTTGTTTTTTAAGAAGTTTTCCTTCTTCATACAGAGGATTGTTTGTCCGGTGAAGATGACAGTTGTCCCCGCACAACCTCCTGTACGTCGTATGTGCGTCGCATCCTTTATTGAGGGCCCATCCTCATATCCATCGAAAACGATTGATGGCGTTCCATATTTCCAAGAAACATAATCAACATACAAAGGTCCTCAGAGCTCTTCCCACGTGGCCAAGGTAACCGCTGAAGTAACGCACCTCCATCCACGACAAAGTTGCCACCAGATTTGGGAACGGATTCGGGCTGAGAATCTTTCACAATTTCCCACATTGCATCTGCAAGAAATGCTTTATTTGCTTTTCTTTGCAGAACTTTAGATTCAAAATGTGCTGCTGGAAAACTACACAACTCGTACTCAAATGCGGTGGCTGGATTATCTTCACTGTTAGCAATGACGCTCAATCTCTGAAACAAAAGTTGGGAATCGACTTGTACTTTTTCATTTTTAATCGTAACTGCTGTTTTTGAACCTAACGTGACTGCTTGAGATTTTCTTTTAAACGAAAACTCCTGGATATTTTTACCGATCATGGATTCAAGAATGCTTTGCCCAACCTGATGTGCCTTGTCTGTATTCACACTTTCGTTGGCTGTTATCCCATTTAGAAGGCCTCGAAGCGATGTGTCTGGTGCAAAGGGATCCCATTGCTTAAGTGCGTCCAGCAGTTTATACGTGTCTTTCATATCCCGCTTTTGCCGAGCCTTGCCCATCTCTTTGTGTTGTTCACTTGATTCATATCGCACACCAGTAAGAGTCTGCATGGCATTATTCAACTGAGCACATGCAGGCATTGAAAGCAGCCAAACCAGTCTCTGAATCTCAGTCATGCCTTTCTAGTCAGACTCCGCGACTCTTAACACTTCTCATTACCACCTGCTCAATTATAAGATCCGTTGAAAGTACAGCCCAATATCTGTTACTTCTTCGAACCACGTGATGTCCTTCTAGAAAACTGTGGTATACATCTGGGTGGTCATCTTCAAGGCATGCCATATTCTGAAGATACACATATGCCGATTTAGTGTACATTGTGGGCAGATGCTGCGAAGTATGGGAACATTTCTTGCACAGTACTCAAGTGGAGATTCCAGTTTCCTGTACGTTCCGCCTTGATGAATCTACATAAAATTTGCACCATGTCCATGTACTGGAACCAGAGTTGTGCTGTCCTAGAGTTTGTCAATGTTTCTCTTTCCTGTTTGATTTTTTCACTGATTCAACCGAGAATTTCGGACAAGAGCGCATCATCAACACTCTCCCCATCAAGTAACTTTTCTAGATTGGTGTCTTCATGCGGTGGCTGTGTTTCATCAGAATCTATATGAACTTCATTTGTCTGCTCTTCACAATCATCTGCACTAGTTGGCAAGGGTAGATTGTAAGCATTTGCAACTAACATTGTTTGCAATGCCCCGTACAACAATAAATGTCCTCGAATTGCCTGTGAAACTGCCTTGCCTGTTAGGATGTGCTTCACACTATTGGCAGCATACACAGTTTCCAACAATTCCTGCAAACCAGAGCCTACCATCAGATATGCGATACTGCCAAGGAAGCTCATTTGCAAATGCAACCCACCTAATCTCAGGACAAGGGATTTGACACAGCCTGCAACCGGTTCTGATGCTTTGATGATTGTAGTCTTCCAGAAGAGAGGCTGGTCGAAAGTGCGGGGACAACTGTCATCTTCACCGGACAAACAATCCTCTGTATGAAGAAGGAAAACTTCTTAAAAACCAAGATGAACAAGCAGCATTTCCTCAAAATGCTCAGCAATATGTTAGAAATGGCTGGATGCACAACCATTCATGCGAAGGGTGATGCAGATGCAATGAAAGTTGATGCAGCTATTGAATCTGCAAAATCAATCAATACTGTCCTTGTTGGTGACGACACCGATTTACTGGTACTGCTATGTCACCATGCGGATATCAACTCAAATGACATCTTCTGAAGACCAGAGCCCAAGGCAAATTCCACCAAGCATAGAGTCTGGGACATAAAGCAGACGAAAGCCACACTTGGCGAGACTGTGTGTTCACACATCTTATGTATTCATACTATACTGGGATGTGACTCAACTTCAAGAGTACAAGGACTTGGCAAAGCCGGAGCACTAAAAATGATCATAAAGAATGCAAAGTTCCGTCAACTTGCACAGGTTTTCAGTGGCAATAAGAACAATCCCAAGGAGGATATTATTAAGTCGGGGGAGGAAGCGTTAGTATGCCTCTTTAACGGAGCAGAAAAAGATGATCTGAACAGTTTGCGTTACAAACGATATTGTGATAAGTCGAAAAAGGGTTCGAAAGCAGTAGAGGCAAAGAAGTTGCCCCCTACATCAGCTGCTGCTAAATATCATAGCTTGAGAGTATTCTTCCAAAATCAGGAGTGGAAAGGAGATGTGTCGGGCCTTGAGCCATCCGAGTGGGGCTGGGAAGAAGTTGGGGGACAGTTGTTGCCAAACACAACAGACCTGCCGGCGGCACAAAGCAAATTGCTTGAGATGTTCAGATGCGAGTGTAAAACAAGGTGCAGCACACTTCGATGCACATGTCTGAGGCATGGCCTTCTCTTTTCTTCTGCCTGTAGCAACTGTGAGGGTCTTAGTTGCACGAACATTGAAATACTTGTAATGAGGGATGTCGAAATTGACATTGACAATGAAGATGAAGATGACTAGATGACAAGAAAAGGGTCCAGTTAAAAGCCGTCAGTAATTGTGAAAATGTGAACGTTCCTATGATAACATTACAAATGCAAAATAAATAGCTAATTAAGCTAGCTTTACACTGAAAACAATGACTGGATTACTATTTACCAGGTTGTGAGTGACTAAGACATTGCTGTATAATATATAAGTATACGCATTTATATGCTGTGTCTGAAACGTTCTATTGCTAGACTTCTCATTTTAATCGGCAATTGCTGTAGGTAATTTGCATATTTCCCATGATGCAATGCCTTTTATTGTCTTAAAACCATATTCGTTGGTTTCCTTGACCCTAAGAACATAGGGTTAGACGCATAAATAGTCGCAACAGGATAATCTTTCACGAAAATTACAAATATCCCAAATTTACCCAAAAATCGACAAATATTGGTGATTAATTTGCATATTATCCATGATGCAACATATTTTTTCTCGTTTAGAATGGTTTCATTGGTTTCCTGGATACTGAAAACATATGATTAGACACCTTGATTGACTTATTCGGATGATTTTTGACAAAAGTCATTGTTTCCATATATTTGGCTACTAATTAGCATTAATTAGCATATTTGACCACCTTCCCCTATTTAGATTCCTTGAGATTCTTAATATGGTGTTTAGGGGGTCGTCCCTGAATGAATGCAATTGGAATCGTTTCTTTTGCAATTTGTGGTGGGTCAAGCTGTTAATTTGACTGGCCTATTCCTCTTAGTTAATCTTTATTTAGTTGATGATGTTGTTGTCGTACAGATGTATGTTACTCCTTTTTGTCTAATAATAAATGTTCTTTCAATTTAATGACTTGTTGATTTATTTTATGAGGTTCTATCTACCTCATGTTATGCTGTTGCTAGTTTAGTCGGTTATGCTGACACATATATCTACAATGATACAAAAAGATTGACCTATTATAGAAACACACTTTAACCCTTCCTATCGGTTTGTGCAATTTGACGCATCTGCAGCAGACGAATCTTACATATATTGTGACAAAAGGAAGAGTGGCTCATAATGAGAAAATCTTCTGTTCGTCACAATAATTTAAACTCAATTAGATGATTATTATTTCAGTTGTTTAGATTTTATATGTGTTTCCTACTTTTTTTTAAAAGTCGTCTGTCTATAAACTGAATCTGTATTTACTCGAAAGCTACTTATAAAGGTATTTCCAACACGACATGCTGTCGTATTTCTCACTGTTCATGGATAAGAGCTTTCGGTTAACACATCCCCACATTAGATGTGTAACAGGAAACTCTGTTAAAAACGGGATCTTTCGACAGAAAAGGCTGTACTTCATAGCTAGCATGTGCACGAAGTGCTCAAGGTGAGCTATTGGGATCGCCGTTTGTCCGTCGTCCGTCGTCATTCATTCGTCGTGCGTTGTCAAGAATCTCTTTAAACAACATATACTACTAGCCCACTATGGATTTTGATTAAACTTCGTAGAAATGATCCGTTGGTGATCCTCTTTCAAATTTGTTCAAAGAAATTAATTCCATTCAGACCTCTGGTTGCCATACGCCAAAGGAGTATTTTTTTAAAAAACATACTTTAAAAATCTTCTGGTCTGAAACCGAAACGACTAGAGCTTCGATTTTTGTTGTGTAGCATTGTCTAGTAGTCCTCTACAAAGATTGTCCAAATTATGCCACTGGGGTCATAATTGGCCTTGTTCTAACAATGAAATAAGTGAAGATGTGCACATGTGCTATCGTGTCTAAATATACACCGTCGTATCACACACATCCCGTAAAAGTTTATCTGACTTTTCACAAATTAGTGAAGATCTATATAAGATTACGCGGTTTTTGTGTGTGTGAAATTGACTTTTAGATCGGTCATCGGTGTTCGATTATATATAGGAAACTGAACGCTGACCTGGAATATCTAGTTCGGCCATCAGTATTCGATTCTATATAACAATTCGATTGATTGATTGATTGGGATATAATGCCGTGTTCAACAGTGTGTCAGTCCTATCAAGGAGACTAGTTCACATATTGACTCCACGCAGACGTTCCAGGTCGGTCATCGGTGTTCGATTTTATAGAGCAATTTGATTGACCGACTGATTGATTGATTTGTATTTTGCCATTTTCAAATATTATCCTCTCATATTACTTTGACCAGTTCACCTTTTCACTCCACACAATAATCTTTCCACTGAACTGGCTTCTTTGCCACATATAATGATATCCATTAGTGGAAGACGAATGACAATTGTCACGGGCTGTTAATATAGTGGTTGTGAGTTCGAACCAAAGCTTGGTCAACATTCTTTCCGGCGTTCGACAAAAGTCACTGTGGAATTTTCATTCGTCTTCCACCTATTGGATATAAGGATATGTGGAAAGGTAACCAATTTCTTTGAAAGTATGTTGTGTGGAGCGAATATGTGAACTGGCTGCCGTGATATGACTGATAATTTGTTGAAAATGGCATTGATCAATAACATTGCTATATAACATTGAACAGATATTCCAGGTCGGCGTTCGATTTTCTATATAGAATCGAATACCGATGGCAGAGCTTGATATTGCAGGTCGGAGTTTGGTTCGCTATACACAATTGAACACCGATGGAGGAACTAGACATAACTGGTCGGTGTCCGACTTGCTATATAAGATCGAACACCGATTGCCGAGCTAGATATTCCCTGGTCAACGTTCTGTTTGCTTTATAAGATCGAACGACGATGGCCGAGCTAGATATTCCAGGTCGGCGTTCAGTTTACTATATATAATCGGAAACGATGACCGATCGAAGAGCCCACTTCACACACATGCTCAAATGACGGATGCCCTTTGAAGCAGATTAGTAAATTGGGTGTATTGACCTGCTTTACCCGCAATTAAACCGGATGTACTTACGGCGTGGGTTATATGGTCCTGCACTCACAAACCGTCTAGTTAGGACAAAAATCATGTTAAGCGTCTCGTAAAACGAAATTTGAGAAACTTTTAAAACAATATGACAAAGAAATATTATTTTTTTGAAGACAGTGAAGCAGAGGTAGATCGTCAGGCTCTCGTGCTTAATGTTCAAGGTTCGAATCCTGAGCGGGTTTTGCTTTCAAGATGTTTCCACACAAACAGCTCGAGTACTGGTTAGGTCTCCAGGAAGCAGATATCGAGCATGTTTAATTTGAAAGCAAATATCTGTTCAACACCAATATATTGACATGTTTTACACATTCATTTATACTTTGATATCTTTAGTAGAGAATTTCGCAAGTAATTTTAAATAGAATGTGTAATTATTTTGGGGAAATTAAGATCAAATGTAGTATCATGTGCAGAGTGTGAATTCTCTATTACTAGTTTGTGATAGTAAATTCCTTTACACAAATGGTTGCCGAAAGATTCGAACTTCTATTTATGATTTGGAATTTTAAAATAAATAATTGGTATTTTGGCATATATCTTTAAGTTATAATTCTGATTTGAAAACAATGAAAACAATTAAACTTGATTAATTTGAGTAAGACAATATGTATGAGTGAAAGGGAGAATCATTAAATCACGTAAATAATATGTGTTTTTGCATTTGTTTCGCCTATTGTTTATTTAACCTTGGTTCTTATTTATATTTTTTGAGAGTGTGTATTTGTGTTACAGTTGTCTGTAAGTAGGTTTTCTATAATAATACCATTTACTTCCAAAGTTGTGACTTTTTGATTCATTTCATGAGGTTATGTTTGCCTCTCTTTTTAACGTAGCGAGTGTAGGCGGTTTTCCTGACAGATATATCGACAAAACGATAAAATAATAATAGGCCTATTATCGAAACGTTCTTTTGCACTTTTACCCACCGGCAGACGAAATTGGATCTGTCTGTACGAATCTTGCTTACATTGTGACCAAAAAAGATTTTGCTTATAATCAGAATATCATCCATTTGCAACCATAATCTGAACTCATTTTAAAAATCATCACAGTCCCCGTAGAATAAGTATGTCTATAATTAGTCTCAGCACGTAGGCATCTTCATTTTCTCAAAGGCTAAAAACACACTGACTCCAACGTCTAAAGGTATTCCCAACTCGGCATAATGTCGTATTCGTGAACACTATTTCACAATTTATTTAACAAGTTCATTAATTTGAACACCAATCCTAAACTATTTGCGACTGGTTTAAATCAATATCAATTTGCGGAGGCGCGCAATCTAATACAGATCTGACCGCCTCGGTGGTGTAGTGGTAGAGCGTCCGCCTCTAGTGCGGTAGGTCGCGGGTTCGATCCCCGGTTTGGTCATACCAAAGACTTGGTAGAAATGGCTACCCTCCTTGACGCTCAGGGTTGCGGGTTTAGCATAACGACTGGCTGGCTGGTGTCAGGATAAATGAGCCAGTAGTACTGTTAACTTACCAATGAAACGCCGTGATATAACTGAACAATTGTTGAAAGCGGCGTTAAATACCAAACAATCAACAAATATTGGTCTGCGTTGTTCGATTTGTTCAAAAACATGTTTTAAGACTTTCTGACAAGCATTGTGCATTTATTTCAGATATCATAACTACGCAGTCAGTTCTTTATATTAAATTAAAACCATTATGTTTAATATGTTTTACCTGGATCTTGCCTTTTATAGGGATATATAATATATTCTAAGCTTTGATAGTTAAATTAAAATAATTACCTCCCTTGGTTTGTATATAATTTCTTAGCGTCAGCAGTGGGTTGAGTGAGCAGTGGGAACTGATTTACGCGTCTTCTTGGTGAAATCCATTTTTTCTTTCCGTCTCAAACGTGTAGACTACTTGAATATGAGAGTATTTAGATTTCTACAATTTTACATCCCGATTACCAATGAATGCAGCTCTAACTTTACGGCATTTGGTTTTGTTTGTTTGTTTATTTTATTGGGCTTTTACGCCATTTCAACATTTGGGCAGTTATATCACGGCGACAGTTCAATTGTTCAGGATATCTGGTTAAACCAACAAGTACTAGCAAATGCACCTTACCCAAGGGAACTCCACCATGATCGCCGCGACTGATGATCGAACATGGACGCCCGGTTCCAAATCCAGGACGTTAACCACTCGGTCAGGGCGGATTCTTACGACACTTGGTAAACGATCGGACAGATCTATGTTTAAAGATAAACCTCAGTTCATATGACCCGTTCCACGAGGAAACCTGCATTATGGACTTTGCGTAATGTATCGACCCAGATCAGCCTACGCATTCCACACTGGCTAATCCGGGCCGACATATTCCGTCTCGTGGGGATAGAGGTATAGAGTAACGAGTCCTGAAACAAAAAAAACAAATGAGGCGAAACGTGTCTGTCCGGGTTAGCCTGTGCGGTATGCTTAAGCTGATCCGGGTCGATACTTTTCGCAAAGTCCACATTGTTGGTTTTCTCGTGGAACGGCTCATATGTTTGTCACTCTCTGTAAGGGAGAACAACCCTATTGGACTCGAGAATCCTTAAATATCAATATTGATCGTGGCCTTGTCGGTCGTTTCAAACGGAAATTATATACACGTTCTCGAACATTATCAAACTCTTACGACGTTTGGACGGAATTCGCAAAAGTCTATAACTATACAGGTAATAGATATCGATGTAGTCGCCCAGTCTTCAACATGAATGTATGTAGTTGTCGCTGCACTGTTCATAGCATATGTCGTCGATGTCCAAAACTATGAACGAAATATTGGTATTGGAAATCGAAGAAGAGAGGATACATTCACCTTTCACATGTGTTGAGTTTATATAACGTTTAATTTATGCACTTAATACATGGAAATCATATCTATACTAAAACAGTGACAACAATATTGTTATAACTGATTAAACCAGCAGACCACACGGGCTTAACCCTTTAACTCGTGCATACGCATTTCGAAGTTTTTGCAGCAAACGACATTTCAAAAGAAAGTTGCAAAAGGATCCTTTCACCATTTGCCACAATATTTTAAAATTTATTCCATAATTCTATTTAAAGAGTTTTGTTTCCCGTTTTGAGACGGTTGTCGACAGACATCCGTCACAGAGTCAACAAACTATACAATTAATAATTACTTCTAATGCTAGGTTTACATTATATTCCCGGTTTGACGGAAACGTTGTGCGCCGTGGGATTTTGGCCATTCTTTCTCTGTATTCAAGTTGTGTTAGGTCCTGCCAAGGTTTTTTGAGGTCTATCACGTTATATCTGTGACGGGCCGTGGGGGGAAAGGGCTGAGTCCCGGGGGCTCCAAGGCACTCTACGGTTCGGCCAGCGGTCCAAAACGAATGTAAGTACGTTCCCTCCCGGTCCGTCACGTTCTGATGGGGTCCCTCACATGCCTCAAGTTCTGTTCAAGGTCTAACACGTTTTTCACGTTCTGTCAAGGCTTTCTACGGATGAAACGTGGACGCCGGGCAGCTTTTGAGCACAATTGTGCCCATGGTACAAAGAGAAGGCCTCCCAAGCAATAGCAGGCTTTATGCCGAAAGGCAAGGGTAAATAACCCTAAACCATCATCATCAATGGCAATCATTGTATCCTGAGATTTCGACGAGACATCATCATGAATGCCCAAGCTGAAGAAGATTTTGTGTTTGCATGTTTGCTGTGTGCATACATCCAGTATTTGCGTCAGCAAGAAGAATGCAGTTGCAGAGAGGGAATGTCAGAGTGCAGCAGTCAGGAAGAAGGCGAAGAAGGCGGATGAGATGGTCAAGACCATCCTGGAAGCCTACAAGGATGAACGTTCACTCCGCCTACAGTCTAGTCTGTCTTTCGCCGCAGCGTCTTTGTAACCAGCCAGCATCTTGGAGTACAGCGTGGGATTCTGCTGGAGGAAGTCAATGAAGAGCTCCTTCACATCCTCCGATAAGTTGGTGACGAGCCTGGGGCGGCCCTCCACCTCCTCCTCCTCTTTAAGTGTTCAGCCTCCTCATCCTTCAGATTCCAGCTCAGGGACCGGGTCAGCCGCAGCAGCACGCTACTCTTCATCTGGCGACGGTGAACGGCGAGGAACTTCAGGCTACTCTTGCTTCTCTTCTGATGGTGGTGGTGCAGCCTTCTTTCTTTAAAGAAGATTGGTCTTCTTTTTTCGTAGTGTAGATGCAGTAATGCGTCGCTGATTGCTCAGACTCGAATGAAGCTCCCCTGCCTGGCCCGGATTTTATATACCCCCTCCCAGACCGCGCGCGCCATGTCAGATCGTAGTAGAACGTAACGCGCCGTAGCGCGCCGGGCCCGTAAACACGACGGGACGCGCCGTGATTGAACGTGACAAAACTTGAAAGGACCGTGAGATGCCGTCCCAGTACGGACCGCCTCCAAGTTGTGTTACGGCCTATTACGTACTGTCACGTTTTGTTACGTTCACCCCATTTTACTACGGCCTACTACGTTTTCATCACCGTCACTGCCGTGGCAAATCTGTTGACAGTTTAAAAATCTGGCCCGGCATCCTCGGTAATCACGGCCTGTCACGTTTGCCCATTCCGTCCCCCCACGTTGTCTCACGTCCGTCCCGTTTTGTCCACGGTGGCCTGATACGTGATTGCCGGGGCCGCAAGGAACATAGTGTAAACCTAGCATAAGCGGAGTAATTGTCACGCCAAACATATTATGTGACCAAAGCTTGAAAGTACAGGTGGGACGGTTGTGTTGGTATTCGTAAATTAAGGTCAGACTACATATGCAACCGACTGGCTGACCTTAATTTTCGAATACCAATAGAGGAGATTTCGGTTTTTCGTCGCAAATTTCAATTTGAATAGCTGGTTCTAAGTAATCATTGTATTGAATATTCATCATAGTGTTATATGTTCGACTAATTGGCGATCAGAAAATATCCTGATAGATGGGAACGTCTCAAATGTGTGTGTCCGGTGACCTTGAGTCAATGTATTTCCGATCGTTTCAAGGCGTTGCTCGATCGGATCACCTCGCAAACAAGGACGTCATATGGTATCTGTATTAGTTTTCGGGCGTTACTCGATTAGATCGCCTCGCTTACAAGAGCGTTATACGCCATTGTATCTGTTTACGGGGCTTTCCTCTATCGGATCGCCTCGTTTACAATAGCGTCATAAGATATCTGTATCACTTTCGGGACGTTGCTCAATCGGATCGCCTCGCTAACAAGAGATCATAAGTACATATACGTAGATGTATCTATATCAATTTCGGATCGCTGCTTGATCGGATCGATTCGCTTACAAGATCGGCATAAGTATCTGTATCAGTGTCGGGCTTGATCAGATCGTTTCGCTTACAAGAAAGTCACAAGTTTCGGGGCGTTACTCGATTGTATCACATTGCTTACAATTACGTCATAAGTATCTGTATCTGTTTTGGGGCGTTGATCGATGTTATAATCACGCTTAAAAGAGCGCCATAAGTACATATAAGTAGATGTATCTATATCAATTCGGGTCGCTGCTCGATCGGATTGATTCGCTTACAAGATCGTCATAAGTATCTGTATCAGTGTCGGCTTGATCAGATCGATTCGCTTAGAAGAGAGTCACAAGTTTCGGGGTGTTACTCGATTGGATCACATCGCTTACAATTACGTCATAAATATCTGTATCTGTTTTGGGGCGTTGATCGATTTTATCATCTCGATCAGATCCATTTAAGATAGTCATAAGTAGCTGTATCTGTTTTGGGGCGTTGAGATCTGATCATCTCGCTTGTAAGAGCATCATAAGACATCTGTATAAGTGTTTAGGCGTTGCTCGATCTGATCATCTCGCTTACACGAGCGTCATAAGTATCTGTATCACTGTTGCTCGAACGAATCGATTCGCTTATAATCGCATCATCAGACATCTGTATCCTTTTTGGAGCGTTGCTCGATCTGTTCATCTCGCTTAAAAGAGCGTCTTAAGTATCAGTTTCTGTGTTGGGGCGTTGCTCAATCCGACCACCTCGCTTATCAGAGCGTCATCAGACATCTGTATCTGTTTTGGGGCGTTGCTCGATCAGATCAACTCGCTTACAAGAGCGTCATAAGTATCTGTATCACTGTTGCTCGATCTGATTGGATCGATTCGCTTACAAGACAGTCATAAGTACATGTATCTGTATCTATGTTGGGAGTTGCTCGATCTGATCATCTCGCTTACAAGATAGTCTTAAGTATCTGTATCACTGTTGCTCGATCGGAACGATTCGCTTACAAGAGAGTCAAACGTACATATATCTGTATTTGTATGTGTTGTTGGGCGTTGCTCGATCTGATCATCTCGGTTACAAGAGAGTCATAAGTATCTGTATCACTTTTGCTCGATCAGATCGGATCGTCTCGCTTACAAGGTCATCATAAGTATCTGTATCAGTTTCAAGGCGTTGCTCGATCTTATTATCTTGCTTACAAGAACGTCATTAGTGTCTGTATCAGTGTTCGGATGTCGCTCGATCGGATCGCCTAGCTTACAAGAGTTTTATAAGTATCTGTATCGGTTTCAAGGAGTTGCTCGATCTCATTATCTTGCTTACAAGATCATCATAAGTATCTGTATCAGTTTCAAGGCGTTGCTCGATCTTATTATCTCGCTTACAAGAACGTCATTAGTGTCTGTATCAGTTTCAGGGCGTTGCTCGATCTTATTATCTCGCTTACAAGAACGTCATTAGTATCTGTATCAGTTTCGAGGCGTTGCTATATCTCATTATCTTGCTTACAAGATCATCATAAGTATCTGTATCAGTTTCGAGGCGTTGCTCGATCTTATTATCTCGCTTACAAGAACGTCATTAGTATCTGTATCAGTTTCAAGGCGTTGCTCGATCTCATCATATCGCTTTCAAGAGCGTAATAAGTATCGCCCGATTGGATCGCTTCGCGTACAAGAGTGTCATAAGTATCTGTATCAGTTTCAAAGTGTTGCTCGATCGGATCGCCTCTCTTTCAAGAGCGTCATAAGACATCTGTATCAGTGTCTAAGCGTTGCTTACAAGTGCGGCATACGTATATGTATTGCTTTATCGGATCGATTCGCTTACAAGAAAGTCATAAGTATATGTATCTGTGACTGTTTTGGGGCGTTGCTTGATCGGATCATCTCGCTTATAAGAGCGTCTTAGGCATCTGTACCAATTTCGAGGCGTTGCTCGATCAGATCATCTCGCTTATAAGATCGTCATAAGAACATATATCTCTCTCTGTTTTGGGGCGTTGCTCGATCAGATCATCTCACTTATAAGATCGTCATAAGACCATCTCTACCCGTTTCGAGGCGTTGCCCGATCTGATCATCTCGCTTAAAAGAGCATCATGTGAACATATATCTGTATCTGATTTTAGGCGTTGCTCGATCTGATCATCTCGCTTATAAGAGCGTCATAAGTATCTGTATCACTGTTGCTCGATCGGAACGATTAGCTTACAAGAGAGTCAAACGTACATATATCTGTATTTGTGGCGTTGCTCGATCAGATCATCTCGTTTACAAGAGCGTCATAAGTATCTGTATCAGTGTCGGGCTGTCACTCGATTGGATCGCCTCGCTTAAATGAACGTCATAAGACATCGTGTTACGTGTTACAATTTGTTTACAATAAAACAATTTGTTTACAATAAAACAGTTTGATTTAATCAAACATTATATATATATATATTACAAGAACACTGAAGATTTTACTACCTGACTTAGTACGTGAAACATGTAATGCACATGTTATGCACACAATCGGTTCTACCTGAAACGTTTATTAACAATCGACCTGTGACTTAATTGCAGCAAACTACTTTTGATTATAAATGGAGATTCCTGTATTTATCATTCTATATGATATATTTTACTCTGTTTGATGAATATGATTTGCAGACTAATATATAATATATGCACGTAATGACAGAGTCCACCAATCGATAGTATCTTCAATTAGCCTTATATGAAGATATTATATTGAACTTAAACTGACGGGTGCTAGATATCATACGACCTCTTTTGTTTGGAAAGAAACACGTGAGTTGGTTAATGAATGATGTGTGTCAATTACTGCTGTATGCCACGAGTCTAAACATTTTAAGTTGCAATTATAATTTATCAATAAAATATGTCAAGATTAAAGGGTTGATGATATAGTTATATCGGCTTTGATATTAATAATCAATGCATTAATATTTCATTATTGATCTTTGTTATATTGAAAGATTAATCATCGTTTTAATCAATCAGACACGCGCTCCTTTTTGGCTCGATGTATACTGTCGTCGGCATTGTGTTGAAGGCTTGCTTGCTTTTTATCTTGCCAAATGTAATTTCGAACCTTTTGCTTTGTCCTGTTGCAACGAATTAAGCCAATTCCCACATTCAGAAGCACTCTGGCCTCTCTGCAACATTTCGGCAAAGGGAGAATTGCTCGTTATAAACAACGTCACCTTAGGCCACAATGTTTTAACTCTGTTCAATAGTTATATTTTAATATATAAAAATGTTTCATATTTTTAACTAGATATTTTTTCAAAGTCGTCTGTTGCATATCTGCTGTATGTGGGAAAGAGCCTCAGCTTATGTCATGACTTACAATCCCTCCGCCGCTGTATTTATGTGACCGTGTTAAGTAATAAACCTTTCAAGATAATATAATTTTCGATTAACAGGTGTATATGGCAAGATTTCTCTGTTATTATACCTACTCATAAGTAGTTTATCGAACTCGAATTCTTCTTGATTGTGCTGTGTAATCTTATATTCTGTATGCGGATTACAGACACTTTTATTATACCTGCTCATAAGTAGTTTATGGAACCTAAATTCTTCTTCAGTTTTGTGCAGTGTTATCTAATATTCAGTAAGCGGATTACAAACACCTGGATTGGCTACATGTGTACGCTAGTCCAGGTGTTTGCATTCGTATTCCGATGCACGAGTTTTATTGAATTATATGCCTAATCGCCTGGATCTTTCATGTTATAAAATGTCAACTCAACTGAGCGGCGCTCTTCTGAACTGGCTCTGCACTGTTCGCATTATAAGTCAGTGGTCAGACAGATATGAACTCAAGTCAATCACATAACAACATAAGTCAGTCACATCCGACCATAATTCAGTCAGATCACAACATAAGTCAGTCACATCCGACCGTAATTCAGTCAGATGACAACATAAGTCAGTCACATCCGACCATAATTCAGTCAGATCACAATATAAGTCAGTCACATCCGACCATAATTCAGTCAGATCACAATATAAGTCAGTCACATCCGAACACAAGTATGTCAATTTCAATAACAGGTCACTTACAAAACAGATTCAGTCAGATCCGAACACAAGAATGACAATTTCAATAACAGGTCACTTACGAAATCGATTCAGTCAGATCCAAACACAGGTTAGTCAGATCCGAACAGAAGTTGGAAGGATCTGAACTTAAGTTAGTCAGATCCGATTACAGGTTAGTCAGATCCGACCATAAGCTAGTCAGATCTGAACTTAAGTTAGTCAGATCCGAACAGAAGTTAGTCAGATCCGAACAGAAGTTAGTCAGATCTGAACATAAGCCAGTCACATCTGAACTTAAGTTAGTCAGATCCGAACAGAAGTTAGTCAGATCCGAACATAAGCCAGTCAGATCTGAACTTAAGTCCGTAGGATCCGAAATCGGGTGTGGCATATCTGAACACATGACGATCATATTAGAACGTAAGTCAGTTATTGGAGAAGAGTCCAGGAATACTTGCAGACTCAAATATGTTCATATAGGAGGAAAATACTTATCTGTCTTATCATGCAGAAATTTCCAGAATGGCGGATTCCCATTATATTTAATTTGCCGTAAATAATACTTCAGGATCAAAGTGCAAATCGTATTCAAACTCACGACTCCCTCTAATAACCGGCTTTCTGTCAATTAACGACAAATCCTATTATTGGAGATGAGTCCAAGAACAATTGCAGGCTCAAATATGTTCTCTTACTTTCTGATTGCTCCCAATGACTTATGTAGAAACAATGTGTCAGCAATGACTCTAGTAGACGTTCATTTGTTGGTGTCTCTAAACTTCTGTTATATTGTCTAATAGAACTTGTTGCAAAAAGACTTAACAAAGAATTCACTTTACATTCTTATGTTATTGTGGCAGAAACTGGCCATGGCTTTCTAAAACAATAACGCTCAACTCAAAATAAAATATATTTCAACATGCCAGTCATATCCGAACATATATCAGTCATATTCAATAACAGGTCAGATCCAAACACAAGTCATTCAGACCTGAACAGAAGTCAGTCAGATGCGAACACAAGTCAGTTAGATCTGAACATACACATGTCAGACAGAACAGAACACATGTCAGTTAGATCTGAACATACACATGTCAGACAGAACCGAACACATACCAGTTAGATATGCACATACACATGTCAGACAGAACCGAACACATATCAGTTAGATCTGAACATACACATATCAGACCGCACCGAACACATGTCACTTAGATCTGAACATACACTTGTCAGACAGAACCGAACACATGTCAGTTAGATCTGAACATACACATATCAGACAGAACAAAACACATGTCAGTTAGATCTAAACATACACATGTCAGACAGAACCGAACACATGTCTGTTAGATCTGAACAAACACATGTCAGACAAAACCGAACACATGTCAGACAGATCTGAACATACACATGTCAGACAGAACCGAACACATGTCAGTTAGATTTGAGCAATACACATGACACATGTCAGTTAGATCTGAGTATACACATGACAGACAGAACCGAACACATGTCAGTTAGATCTAAACACACACATGACAAACAGAACAGAACACATATCAGTTAGATCTTAGTATACACATGTCAGACAGAACCGAACACATGTCAGTTAGATCTGAACAAACACATGTCAATTAGATCCGAACAAACACATGTCAGACATAACCGAACACATGTCAGTTAGATCTGAACATACACATGACAAACAGAACCGAACACATGTCAGACAGATCTGAACATACACATATCAGACAGAACAAAACACATGTCAGTTAGATCTAAACATACACATGTCAGACAGAACCGAACACATGTCTGTTAGATCTGAACAAACACATGTCAGACGGAACCGAACACATGTCAGTTAGATCTGAACATACACATGTAAGACAGAACCGAACACATGTCAATTAGATCTGAACATACACATGACAGATAGAACCGAACACATGTCAGTTAGATCTGAACATACACATGACAGACAGAACAAAACACATGTTAGTTATATTTGAATTTACACATGTCAGACAGAACAGAACACATATCAGTTAGATCTGAACATACACATGTCAGACAGAACCGAACACATGTCAGTTAACTTTGAACATACACTTATCAGACAGAACCGAACTCATGTCTGTTAGATTTGAACATACACTTGTCAGACAGAACCGAACACATATCAGTTAGATCTGAACATACACATGTCAGACAGAACTGAACACATGTCAGTTAGATCTGGACATACACATGTCAAACAGAACAAAACACATATCAGTTAGATCTGAACATACACATGTCAGACTGAACCGAACACAGGTCAGTTAGATATGAACGCAAGTCACTCACATCCAAATTCAGGTCCGTGATATCCGGATTAAAGTCAGTCAGATCTGAACTTGAGTCGGACAGATCTGAAAACATGTCAGTGGGATTCGGACACAAATCAGGCAGATTCTAACACAAGCAAGTCCGACAGATCTAAACATGAGTCAGTCAGTCAGATCTAAACATGAGTCAGTCAGGCAGATCTAAACATGAGTCAGTCAGGCGGATCTAAACATGAGTCAGTAAAGCAGATCTAAACATGAGTCAGTAAAGCAAATCTGAAAACATGTCAGTCAGGCAGATTCGAACACAAAAGAGCGAACAGACGGCTGTGAGATTTGAATACGAGTCAGTCAGATCCTAACACTGTTAGTCTGATGTGAACACAGGTCATTCACATCCCAACACAAGTCATTCACATCTGAAGACAGGAAAGTAAGATATGAACACAGGTCAGTCAGATCCGAACACAAGTCAGCCAGAAGCCTTTGAATTCATTTCCCTCGTCGTGCAGAATTAACAATTTGGCGAGCAAAGTCGTTCAGATCTGGATACAAGGCGTTTACATCCGAACAGTCACATTTGAACACATTAGTTAGATCAGACAACAAAAACTTATTCCAACCAGGTCTGAAAAGATTCAGACATATTTTTTACAAATCAACTTGATTTGAACAACTATTAGCTAGATCTTAACACAAATAAGCCATATCTGAACCAACGACAGTCAGATCTCAACACAATCAACCGATTCTCGACGTAATCGTGAAGGGTTTAAGATACGCAAACGCAAAATCGCGTTCGGAGTTTTGAAAACAAAATGGGCAACAACTATCAGAGTGCATACATATCCATGCTTTTTTCGATCACAACCTGGTGTTTTAAACATGATATAATAATGCTTTTAAGACGATCTCCGGTAGCTCAGCGACGCGATAAGGGGTCGTGTATTCAAGCGACCAACAGTTTGTACGAGGTTTGACAACTCAATGCGACAAGCGTGTCTCGTCTTCCACCAATGGTTCATCAGTCTATGTGGAATAGCGCCAGTTGCTTGGAAAGACTGTTGTGTAGCGTACTTGGAAGAGAAAGCCAGGAAACGCACTGGTAGGTGAACTGGCCGCTGTGATATGACTGAACAAAATGTTGAAAACGGCGTTAAGCCCAAATCAATCAATCAATCAATCCAGAATGATTTTATAGATAAGAGAAACGACACATATCAGCGAATCCCCTGGTCGGAAATTATCGATGATCGATATCCCAAAAAGTTGTTCATTTTAAACTTGTGTAAAGGATAATATAAAAACTTAGACATAAACAAGTTAAGGTTTACAGCAATTAACTGTCGGTGCAGAAAACATGTGGACCAAAGTACGTCTGAAATCGGTCCTAATCTCTGTGGATTACTTGCTTTTACAAAAGGGGCGGGACATGAAAAGACGTACAATGTTACTAGTTCATAGCTTCTGCGTCCAAATAGTCTTAACCCTTTCCCACATATAGACGCTTTCTGACGCCTCTGCAGCAGACGACTTTTTGAAAACATTGTGACACAAGGAGAAATTGGTCATGATGAGCAATTTCTCCTTTTGCCACAATGTTTTCAACTCTATTAAATAGTAAAACTCTCATTTATTGAGATGTTCATGTTTTCGTCAATTAGCTTTGAAAGATGTCTCCTAAAAAATTGTTTTATGTTATTAATACAGCCTCAACATTCAACATAATTGTACTGTATCCTTTGATTTACAAACTGATAAATATGAAAAGCAGTCCTTCAAATCGCCTTTGCTTCTGGTCCGATCCTTTGATTGCAAATTTGGACAGTTTGGTGATTCTGTCCCCTCATTCCGTGTGTCTTAAGAATGTATGTACAATATCAATATGACCTTATCTTATGAACTTCAATCGGTAGGCAATTGTATTGAATAAACGAGAACATGCAAAGCACGGTGTTATATCACCACGGTGGTTTAGTCTTAATCCAAATGCAGTTAAAGGTATTAATCAAGGATTATTTATTCGTTTGGGTCAGTAGGCTATATATAAAATAATATATGTATTAGCAGGTCAACTACAAAAACACAGAGACGGTTTTTTAGCAAATGAAAAAGCTTGTAACTTTAAATTAAAGAATATTCTTCAAATTAGTATTAGACTTAATTTAGAACGGTTGGTAAATACGGGTCCAGATCATCAAGTGTACACTGATATGACTCGTGTTGGTGTATATAGGATGACCTTCGTCTACTGATGTACTGCATTAACGCCACTCCGCCACTTCAGATCATCAAGTGTACACTGATATGACACGTGTTGGTGTATATAGGATGACCTTCGTCTACTGATGTACTGCATTAACGCCACTCCGCCACACCAAATCATCAAGTGTACACTGATATGACTCTTGTTGGTGTATATAGGATGACCTTCGTCTACTGATGTGCTGCATTAACACCACTCCGCCATTCCAGATCATCAAGTGTACACTGATATGACACGTGTTGGTGTATATAGGATGACCTTCGTCTACTGATGTGCTGTATTAACACCACTCCGCCATTCCAGATCATCAAGTGTACACTGATATGACACGTGTTGATGTATATAGGATGAACTTCGTCTACTGATGTGATGCATTAACGCCACTCCGCCACTCCAGATCATCAAGTGTACACTGATATGACACTTGTTGATGTATATAGGATGAACTTCGTCTACTGATGTGCTGCATTAACGCAACTCCGCCACTCCAGATCATCAAGTGTACACTGATATGACACGTGTTGTTGGTGTATATAGGATGACCTTCGTCTACTGATGTGCTGCATTAACACCACTCCGCCATTCCAGATCATCAAGTGTACACTGATATGACACGTGTTGGTGTATATAGGATGACCTTCGTCTACTGATGTGCTGCATTAACACCACTCCGCCATTCCAGATCATCAAGTGTACACTGATATGACCCGTTTTGGTGTATATAGGATGACCTTCGTCTACTGATGTGCTGTATTAACACCACTCCGCCATTCCAGATCATCAAGTGCACACTGATATGACACGTGTTGGTGTATATAGGATGTCCTTCGTCTACTGATGTGCTGTATTAACACCACTCCGCCATTCCAGATCATCAAGTGTACACTGATATGACACGTGTTGGTGTATATAGGATGTCCTTCGTCTACTGATGTGCTGTATTAACGCCACTACGCCACTCCAGATCATCAAGTGTACACTGATATGACTCGTGTTGGTGTATATAGGATGACCTTCGTCTACTGATGTGCTGTATTAACGCCACTCCACCACTCCAGATCATCAAGTGTACACTGATATGACAGGTGTTGGTGTATATAGGATGACCTTCGTCTACTGATGTGCTGCATTAACGCCACTCCGCCACTCCAGATCATCAAGTGTACACTGATATGACTCTTGTTGATGTATATTGGATGAAATTCGTCTACTGATGTGCTGTATTAACGCCACTCCGCCACTCCGAATCATCAAGTGTACACTGATATGACTCGTGTTGGTGTATATTGGATGACCTTCGTCTACTGATGTGCTGCATTAACGCCACTCCGCCACTCCAGATCATCAAGTGTACACTGATATGACTCGTGTTGGTGTATATTGGATGACCTTCGTCTACTGATGTGCTGCATTAACGCCACTCCGCCACTCCAGATCATCAAGTGTACACTGATATGACTCTTGTTGATGTATATAGGATGAACTTCGTCTACTGATGTGCTGCATTAACGCCACTCCGCCACCCCAGATCATCAAGTGTACACTGATATGACAGGTGTTGGTGTATATAGGATGACCTTCGTCTACTGATGTGCTGCATTAACGCCACTCCGCCACTCCAGCTCATCAAGTGTACACTGATATGACTCTTGTTGATGTATATAGGATGAACTTCGTCTACTGATGTGCTGCATTAACGCCACTCCGCCACCCCAGATCATCAAGTGTACACTGATATGACAGGTGTTGGTGTATATAGGATGACCTTCGTCTACTGATGTGCTGCATTAACGCCACTCCGCCACTCCAGCTCATCAAGTGTACACTGATATGACTCTTGTTGATGTATATAGGATGAACTTCGTCTACTGATGTGCTGCATTAACACCACTCCGCCACTCCAGATCATCAAGTGTACACTGATATGACACGTATTGATGTATGTAGGACGACCTTCTTCTACTGATGTGCTGTATTAACACCACTCCGCCACTCCAGATCAACAAGTGTACACTGATATGACACGTGTTGGTGTATGTAGGATGACCCTCGTCTACTGATGTGCTGCATTAACGCCACTCCGCCACTCCAGATCATCAAGTGTACACTGATATGACACGTGTTGGTGTATATAGGATGACCTTTGTCTACTGATGTGCTGCATTAACACTACTCCGCCACTCGAGATCATCAAGTGTACACTGATATGACTCTTGTTGATGTAAATAGGATGAACTTCGTCTACTGATGTGATGTATTAACGCCACTCCGCCACTCCAGATCATCAAGTGTACACAGATATGACACGTGTTGGTGTATATAGGATGACCTTCGTCTACTGATGTGCTGTATTAACGCCACTCCGCCACTCCAGATCATCAAGTGTACACTGATATGACACTTGTTGGTGTATATAGGATGACCTTCGTCTACTGATGTGCTGTATTAACGCCACTACGCCACTCCAGATCATCAAGTGTACACTGATATGACACGTGTTGGTGTATATAGGATGACCTTCGTCTACTGATGTGCTGTATTAACACCACTCCGCCACTCCAGATCAACAAATGTACACTGATATGACTCTTGTTGGTGTATATAGGATGACCTTCGTCTACTGATGTGCTGTATTAACACCACTCCGCCATTCCAGATCATCAAGTGTACACTGATATGACACGTGTTGGTGTATATAGGATGACCTTCGTCTACTGATGTGCTGCATTAACACCACTCCGCCATTCCAGATCATCAAGTGTACACTGATATGACCCGTTTTGGTGTATATAGGATGACCTTCGTCTACTGATATGCTGTATTAACACCACTCCGCCATTCCAGATCATCAAGTGCACACTGATATGACACGTGTTGGTGTATATAGGATGTCCTTCGTCAACTGATGTGCTGTATTAACACCACTCCGCCATTCCAGATCATCAAGTGTACACTGATATGACACGTGTTGGTGTATATAGGATGACCTTCGTCTACTGAGGTGCTGTATTAGCGCCACTCCGCCACTCCAGATCATCAAGTGTACACTGATATGACACGTGTTGGTGTATATAGGATGTCCTTCGTCTACTGATGTGCTGTATTAACGCCACTACGCCACTCCAGATCATCAAGTGTACACTGATATGACTCGTGTTGGTGTATATAGGATGACCTTCGTCTACTGATGTGCTGTATTAACGCCACTCCACCACTCCAGATCATCAAGTGTACACTGATATGATAGGTGTTGGTGTATATAGGATGACCTTCGTCTACTGATGTGCTGCATTAACGCCACTCCGCCACTCCAGATCATCAAGTGTACACTGATATGACTCTTGTTGATGTATATTGGATGAAATTCGTCTACTGATGTGCTGTATTAACGCCACTCCGCCACTCCGAATCATCAAGTGTACACTGATATGACTCGTGTTGGTGTATATTGGATGACCTTCGTCTACTGATGTGCTGCATTAACGCCACTCCGCCACTCCAGATCATCAAGTGTACACTGATATGACTCGTGTTGGTGTATATTGGATGACCTTCGTCTACTGATGTGCTGCATTAACGCCACTCCGCCACTCCAGATCATCAAGTGTACACTGATATGACTCTTGTTGATGTATATAGGATGAACTTCGTCTACTGATGTGCTGCATTAACGCCACTCCGCCACCCCAGATCATCAAGTGTACACTGATATGACAGGTGTTGGTGTATATAGGATGACCTTCGTCTACTGATGTGCTGCATTAACGCCACTCCGCCACTCCAGCTCATCAAGTGTACACTGATATGACTCTTGTTGATGTATATAGGATGAACTTCGTCTACTGATGTGCTGCATTAACACCACTCCGCCACTCCAGATCATCAAGTGTACACTGATATGACACGTATTGATGTATGTAGGACGACCTTCTTCTACTGATGTGCTGTATTAACACCACTCCGCCACTCCAGATCAACAAGTGTACACTGATATGACACGTGTTGGTGTATGTAGGATGACCCTCGTCTACTGATGTGCTGCATTAACGCCACTCCGCCACTCCAGATCATCAAGTGTACACTGATATGACACGTGTTGGTGTATATAGGATGACCTTTGTCTACTGATGTGCTGCATTAACACTACTCCGCCACTCGAGATCATCAAGTGTACACTGATATGACTCTTGTTGATGTAAATAGGATGAACTTCGTCTACTGATGTGATGTATTAACGCCACTCCGCCACTCCAGATCATCAAGTGTACACAGATATGACACGTGTTGGTGTATATAGGATGACCTTCGTCTACTGATGTGCTGTATTAACGCCACTCCGCCACTCCAGATCATCAAGTGTACACTGATATGACACTTGTTGGTGTATATAGGATGACCTTCGTCTACTGATGTGCTGTATTAACGCCACTACGCCACTCCAGATCATCAAGTGTACACTGATATGACACGTGTTGGTGTATATAGGATGACCTTCGTCTACTGATGTGCTGTATTAACACCACTCCGCCACTCCAGATCAACAAATGTACACTGATATGACTCTTGTTGGTGTATATAGGATGACCTTCGTCTACTGATGTGCTGCATTAACGCCCCTCCGCCATTCCAGATCATCAAGTGTACACTGATATGACAGTTGTTGGTGTATATAGGATGACCTTCGTCTACTGATGTGCTGTATTAACGCCACTCCGCCATTCCAGATCATCCAGTGTACACTGATATGACAGGTGTTGGTGTATATAGGATGACCTTCGTCTACTGATATGCTGCATTAACACCACTCCGCCATTCCAGATCATCAAGTGTACACTGATATGACTCGTGTTGGTGTATATAGGATGACCTTCGTCTACTGATGTGCTGTTTTAACACTACTGCGCCACTCCAGATCATCAAGTGTACACTGATATGACTCGTGTTGGTGTATATAGGATGACCTTCGTCTACTGATGTGCTGCATTAACGCCACTCCGCCATTCCAGATCATCAAGTGTACACTGATATGACACGTGTTGGTGTGTATATAGGATGACCTTCGTCTACTGATGTGCTGCATTAACGCCACTCCGCCACTCCAGATCATCAAGTGTACACTGATATGACACGTTTTGGTGTATATAGGATGACCTTCGTCTACTAATGTGCTGTATTAACGCCACTTCGCCACTCCAGATCAACAAGTGTACACTGATATGACTCTTGTTGGTGTATATAGGATGACCTTCGTCTACTGATGTGCTGTATTAACGCCACTCCGCCACTCCAGATCATCAAGTGTACACTGATATGACATTTGTTGGTGTATATAGGATGACCTTCGTCTACTGATGTGCTGTATTAACGCCACTCCGCCACTCCAGATCAACAATTGTACACTGATATCACTCTTGTTGGTGTATATATAGGATGACCTTCGTCTACTGATGTACTGCATTAACGCCACTCCGTGTTGACATCAATAACAGTTATTTTGACAAGAATCGAATAGGCTCTACTTCAAGTTTGTTGTCAGAATGTACATTACCTCTTTCACCGCCGAATTGTATAAAGTAGATTCTTCCATGTTCAAAATCGAGCGTCTCCATTTCTCATGTAATAACAGTTTTAACTATTTTGATAACTAAAAGGCAAACAATGCCGATTTCATGTGAGACAGCTCGTTACGAGCTTTCTCACCTGCATCTGTATTGTTTTCAAAAACTTAATATTGCATTTGGCGCTGTAAGAGTTAAGGTATACATTATATACGTGCGGAGGTTGAAGTCTCTGATCAAACTGTGTGGATCAGAGACGTCCGTGATACTTCACTGTACGCAGATACATTGATACCCCAAATATCCAGACACGACTCAATCTTTTCAACAATGATCCAGACTAAAACATTTGCCAACACGATAGTGAGCTTATTTCTTTCAACAAGGATCCACCCTAAAACATTTACCAACACGATAGTGAGCTTATTGCTTTCAACAAGGATCCAGACTAAAACATTTACCAACACGATAGTGAGCTTATTGCTTTCAACAAGGATCCAGACTAAAACATTTGCCAACACGATAATGAGCTTATTGCTTTCAACAATGATCCAGACTAAAACATTTGCCAACACGATAGTGAGCTTATTTCTTTCAACAATGATCCAGACTAAAACATTTGCCAACACGATAGAGAGCTTATTGCTTTCAACAATGATCCAGACTAAAACATTTGCCAACACAGGGTGTTCGGGTTCTTACGACCCGTTTAGATCGAGATCAGCTTATTCCAGCATTATGATCCACCACTCTTTTACAAGGTTTCTTGAAGGAACTCATTAAGTCGATCTGTGCAGATCCTAATACTACTGTGAGTATGCACAGACTGATCACTGTTCATACATATTTTAACCATTGTGAAAGAAGATAATATTGTTCGATGTAAATAAGTTGTCGGATGCAGAGATGTCAAAGGGAGTCTGTTCCGAGAAAAATGTGTATCAATGATGAAATAAAAAATAAAAATTTCCTTTGCATCTCTTTAATGTATGCTATGGACTGATTTGTTTAAAAGGAAATATACCTTTGAAGTTATAGACCAATAAGATATTCATTTCAGTATGAAAGGGTGTATACGTTCACTGTATATGTCGTATTATAATTAGAAAGTGGTGTAATGAGCGAAGTCTGTCAGAATGCAATTTAAGATCAAACCCAGAATGAATTAACAAGTTTAAAAGAAACAACTTAAAAAACTAAATCGAAATCCTGTATAACCGTTTATTCGATATCGTTTAGGAAACAAGAAAAGATGGTAAAACAACGCGTTTATTGATATGAGATATTACTTACATAAACTTGTTAGAACTTTTGTCAATCGATCTGATAAGGCGGAGCAGATGTGCAGCCTGTTATACTATTTGGCGTGTTTGCTGGGATGGCAACACAGCAAAGAATGTAGTTCTTGCGTGTTTGTGTGTTTGCTTTGATGCCGAAACAGCACATAATGACCCTCAGGCGTGTTGGCGTGTTTTCTGGGATGGCAACACAGCAAAGAATGTAGTTCTTGCGTGTTTGTGTGTTTGCTTTGATGCCGAAACAACACATAATGACCCTCAGGCGTGTTGGCGTGTTTGCTGGGATGGCATAACAGCAAATAATGTCGTTCTTGCGTGTTTGTGTGCTGCTTTGATGCCGAAACAACTCATAATGACCCTCAGGCGTGTTGGCGTGTTTGCTGGGATGGCAACACAGCAAATAATGTCATTCTGGCGTGTTTGCTTCGATGCTGAAACCACACATAATGACCATCATGCGTGTTGGTCTGTTGGCGTGTTTTCCGGGATGGCAACACAGCAAATAATGTCGTGCTGTCCAGTAAGCGTCTTTGCTGGGACGATAATACAATAAACAACAACGTCGCGATCGGTTGCGTGTTGGCGTTGTTTGCGGGGATGGCAACACTATGGATCGAGCACGGTTCTCCAATGCTTGAAGCAGAGACTTCTATTAGTACCAAACTGAATTATTTAATACCTGTACGAACACATATAATGCTATTTAAACGAGCGGCGTTAAGCGATTATAGGTTTCAAATTTTAATTCGTCTGTGTACAGAAGAGGCACGGGCGAGCATTAGCATCCACAATATCACCAGATCACCCATTGTTCCTCTTAATGCAATTAAGCCCCATAAACTTTTTGTGAGAGAAAGGTAGCATGTAGCACACTAGTTTTATGCATATTCAACTTACTACAATACCAAACCGGAATATCGCTAAGACCGAAATACGCTAGATACATGTACGCCCCAGTTCTAAAAAGTGGACGGATTGATTATCAGCGCTATAGCCATTTTTCGTGTGTGTCTAAACCAGAAATCGAGAGCGTACTTCAGAGCAGTTCTTATCAGTTTCTATTTCACGGTTAGATGAATCTAATAGCACATAATTACCAGTCCAATTTCCTGAATAATTTGGTTCACGTCATTTATATATAAGTAACGCTCTACGTGACAACCAAACGTTGGCAGCTCTCTGCAATAAGTTACACCCTAATTAGTCTGTGTTCTGACGTATTATCTCATGTCCCTGATAAAAACATTTTACTTTGGACGCGTCTGAAGTAGATAACTTTATTAAATCATGAACTAGTGCAGAAGAAAAATGCTACTATTTAGCACAATGATGCAATTCTTAATTCGACACTATCACGTTGTTTCAAGCACTTTGATATTTATTAGATTTAGGTTTGGTTAATTAGATTATTTCACAGCAAACGACAGTAAGGATGGCATACCAAATGGGCGGTACTCTTAGCTGAACACTTGATAACTTGGAAACCTCTGTTATGTAGCAACAAACGGTTCAGCTCCGTAATCCGTATACGTTTCATTTCTAAATATTTTTTCATTTGTTACTTTTGGAGGACAACTCAATTATTAGCAATCGGAATAAAAACATTCCTTTTGCCATTTAGAAAAAACTTAAAATGAAATATTGCAAAAACACACAGCCACATACAATCAAAAATAGTAGTCAATACATATTAGTACACATGTTATAACTAGCAAACTAACGTTTTTAAGCTTCAATAAGGTATTCTACTTCATTTTGTTCAATATACAGTTCTCTGATTTTAAAAGCTTCTTTAATAAAAGCTGCTAATATAATTTGTATTTCTTTCCTATCATTCTTCATAAGAGATATATATTTGTTTATAGAAGGCCAACTTGTATAGTATCTAGGAGGTAATTGTTTTCTAATGTCAATATACCTTGGACATACAATTAAAGCCCATTTACATTCCACTGAAGAAAAGTAAGCCGATTACTAGATTCCTATAGCCTGGCACCAGCTTCCAGCACCTGCGCAACTTCTGTCGTCTGCAATTGATCATTCACATACAGTTTATCATATGAAAGGACGGAAGACAATATAAAACTGTAATGCTAAACACAATATAATTTATGATTGGTTGTCATTTTATGTGTCTTAGTTCAATATGACCATTTGCATTTAAAAGTTTTTCTAAAATGTCTGGTTAACCCAAATTCCCGTATAAGCCACTTCTAAGAATATCCAAGCCGTCTTTAAATACTTTAATCTAAGTTTACGAATCATGTAGACGAGGCTCAGCATAAACCAGTGTCCAAATTAATCTTGGTCTACATATGAACCGTTCCACGAGAAATCTAACAGTATGCGTAATATATCGTTCCAGATAAGCCTGCGCATTACGCGCAGGCAAATCCGGGTCTACACGTTCCGTCTCAGGGGGATAGAGGTATGGAGTAATGATTCCTGAAACAGAAAACCCGTGCCGACACATTCCGTCTCAGGGGGATAGAGGTATAGAGTAATGATTCCTGAAACAGAAAATCCACAGGAGGCGAAAAGTGTCTGTCCGGGTTAGCCTTCGCGGCATGCCTAGGCTGATCCGGATCGATACCTTACGTAGAGTCCTCAATGTTGGTTTCTCGTGGAACGGCTCATATATACTATATCATAGAAACAAATACCAGAAACTTCTCCATGTATTTGCAATTATATGCATGGAAAATTCATAAAAAAGTTATTATCTAAAGAAATAAGAGAAAAAGCTATTACTATTGTCGCTTTACTCCACTTCTATTCCTTATTGTTATGTCGTCATTTCGTTAAATATCAGCCAGGAACCAGGAAGCAGATGTAAATGACATAAATGTACATGTATATAATTGTGTGTGTAAGGGTTTGTAAGATGTTATGCATAATATGGACACTTTGTCTTTTGTGAATAAAAAATTGAATCTTGAAAATATCGACATGCATGATACATTAATTCATATCATGGACCAGAGCAGGTGAACAGGTACTCGATGGTATTTCTGAATAGCGTACATTAATCCATACCATGGACCAGAGCAGGTGAACAGGTACTCGATGGTATATCTGAATAGCGTACATTAATCCATATCATGGACCAGAGCAGGTGAACAGGTACTAGATGGTATTTCTGAATAGCGTACATTAATCCATACCATGGACCAGAGCAGGTGAACAGGTACTCGATGGTATATCTGAATAGCGTACATTAATCCATATCATGGACCAGAGCAGGTGAACAGGTACTAGATGGTATTTCTGAATAGCGTACATTAATCCATACCATGGACCAGAGCAGGTGAACAGGTACTCGATGGTATTTCTGAATAGCGTACATTAATCCATATCATGGACCAGAGCAGGTGAACAGGTACTCGATGGTATTTCTGAATAGCGTACATTAATCCATATCATGGACCAGAGCAGGTGAACAGGTACTCGATGGTATTTCTGAATAGCGCAGGTTTAGATCATAAAGTGTCCACCTTCCCTGTCCTATTAGAACCTACATAAGTTGACAAAATATTTTAACAAGTTTTTCGTGTGTAATATGTGAACAGTACATATCGTGATTTGACAGTACGGATGCACAGGCGGAATTTGTAGCCTTTTTCTAATTCACTGGCTCGTATAAGAATGTCAACTGATGGTACCAGTTGCAGGAAAGCATCGGTAGTGAACAACGTCCGCCTGAGGTGCTGGTGTAGTGGGTTCGAACCCTGTTCAGGTTATACAAACAAATTCGAAATGTTAGTAAATGTTTGAAATGTTAGTAATATATTTCATTCCTTTGTGCAGAGGATTGTGGAGTGAACATTACGACTTACTCACTGGTGTCAGGATAAATGTACCAGTCGTTCTGGCAACACTTGCCCAGAAAACACCGTGATATAACTGGACACAATGTTGAAAGAGGAGTGTCGGAATTCAGCGGAATGAGGATTGAAACTAGATGTATTTGTATCCGTATCGTTTCATTGAACTATTATCATTGTCCTTCGTCATTGAACAGCCCTATGTTATATGAAAGTATATGATAATACATGGTGTAACAAACAGAGAGCTGCCAAACAGTACTGTTACACTATATCACTTCATTGAGACTACTCGAGGAGATTTCTCATCATGAGCAATTTCTCCTTTTCCCATCATACAATCAATTTCCCTCTGTATCAGATGCGATCTACGCTTGTGTGTCTTATTTAAGAAACGGACTTTGATGGCATCCAAATGTCCTACATCGCGTGATGTCATGTAATGTTATCGCCCTGCATATTCTTTGTTAAACAAGTTTTTCAGATCACTCGAACAAAAACGATAATTATCCAATTAAATCCAATAATTGGTTATTGCATACTTCTAAAAATCCCACTTTGTATAACACTAACTTATCTTAATCTTCAAAACGTGTGTACGTTTGTTTCTGTGTGTCGTTTTCAACGGAAAATCTGTTTGGACCTGGCGATAAGTACATGTTAACTGTATTCATCAACTGGTATGTTAACACCCGCAATCTTGAGCACTGAGCATTTGATTGATTGGGGTTTAACGCAGTTTTTAACAATTTCTCAGTTATATCACGGCGGCCAGTTCACCTACTCATGCATTTCCTGGTTTTCTCACGCCAGTACTCCACATAACAATCTTCCCAAGCAACCGGCTGCTTTTCCACATAAACTTAGCCCATTGGTGGAAGACGAATGACGCATGTTGCATTGACTTTTGTCAATCGTCGGAAAGAAAGTTGGCCGAGCCGGGATTCGAACTCACAAACCCTGGATTTACTGCCCGCGTCGCTACCGACAGAGCTACCGGGGCTCGACACTGAGCATCTGAGCCACTTATATGACCCGTTCAACGAGAAAATATACAGTGTGGACCCTGCGTAAAGTATCGAGCCTGATCAGCCTAAGCGGCATGGCTAACCCGGACATACACTTTTCACCTCTTGTGGCTTTTCTGTTTCAGGAATCATTACTCTATACCTCTATCCCCCTGAGACAGAATGTGTCGGCCCGGATTAGTATACGCGGACTGCGCAGGCTGATCTGGGTCGATACATTACGCAGAATCCATAATGTTGGTTTTCTTACGGAACGGCTCATATGTTTTCGTACAACCGAAACGAACTGGAATCAGTGTCTCCTGTTCCCAAGACGGCTGCTCTGGGTATAAAAACAACCAAATCGTTATAAGCAAAATTTCTTTAGTCCGTAAACTAATACTGTTTGATTTTGTCCATGAAAGTTAATGTGAAACGTGTATTTGAGCTGCGCTCTACGAAAACCGAAGTTAGGCTTGTTAGAGCAGTCGAGTAAGCCTGCCAATCAATAAGTAGTAGAATTCCAAACGAATCCGTTGCCATAAGTTGACATGAACCCATTGATTATTTTCTATGACCGATGAAAAACCATTGTTACTAGTTTTATTGATAAATCCACTAATAGTGCTGGTAAAATAGTATATGGTGTAAAGTTGCTAGTTGACTGTGGTGAAATGTTGTGGAGGAGTATTGCTGAGGAAGTCGGGAAACGTATAGTAATAAATTGAAGGCCGTGATATAACTGAAACCATGCTGAAAAGGTGTGTTAAACTCCAATTAATCACTGAATAAATGAAACAATTTACACGTAGAATAGAAGATGTTAGGAAATGCGGAGATAATAACACAAAGTCGTATTACACAAACATACACATGGGCCCCTGATCCAGGTATATGCGACTTGAAACAACAATTACGTACTTCGTAAGGGTAATAACAATTAAATTGGTATACGTGACATATATGTACGTCGTAACGGTTTTAACACGTGTCCTGGTATAAGCAACTAGAAACACCATGTATCACAGTGTATCAAAATTATTCTTTGGGTATTCTTGATAAACAGGTGTGTCCTCATACTGGTTCATAGCAGACGGCTCTAGAAACGGCATGCCATGTAAGCTGATTACACGCGGATGATATGAGCCGTTCCGCCAGAAAACCAACTTTGTGGATTCTGCGTAAAGTATCGACCCGGATCAGCCTAAGCATGTCGCGCAGGCTAACCCGGATAGACACGGTTCGCCTTCTGTTTCAGGACTCGTTACTCTGCACCTCTATACCTCTGAGACGGAATGTGTCGGCCCGGATTAGCCTGCGCGGACTGCGCAGGCTGATCTGGGTCGATACATTTCGCATAATGCATAATGATTGTTTTCTCGCGGAACGACTTATATGTGAGATGACAGCTCCATTATCAAAACAATCACACGACTGGTGAGGATGATCGATGCTCTCTTCAACACCACCACCAACAACAACACCACTACTTTAATAGTCCAATGCTGAACGGTTATTTGTCCTGATAAGAATATATGTCAAGGCTAAGTCAGACAGGTGTTTACACTTTTCCACGTTTTTTGACGTCTTTGGACCAGAATACTTGTGACAAACGATATGTCCAACGGCGAGATTATTCTCCTTTTGCCACTATGTTTTCAACCTTATTCAATAAGTAGACTTTCATAGTATATATAGATTATTTTCATCATTTTCCTAGATGTATCGAGAGTCGTCCGCTGTAGATTTATCGTATGCGGGAAAGGATTACTCGTGTATTCGTTCGTCATTATCGTATGTTGGGTTAACACCGAAATGGCGTGGAAAATGTTTGTTTGCTTAAATGGTATTACGCCACACTCGACACTTTGTCAATAACGTCACGCCGTGCGTTGATAAGTTACCAGTACAATAATGCTGACCTCACATCCCTAAGCGCACATAATGGAAAGCCCTTTTTTTTTAAAAAAATGATATAATCTGGCAGGGGATCGAACCCGAGACCTCCATCGCCGAGGCGGTTTAGATAAAAAAAAAACATGTCAAATCCACAATCCGATACATGTTTCCATATTTTATATCCGACCACTGCCGTCTGACGTTTCAAACACTAAACTAATAAGATATTTTTTTTTATCTCCGCATTAGGAAAGTACCAAGCATCTTTACAAATTAAAAATAGTATAGACTATAATAAAAACAATGCATACCAATGAAACAATAACATAGTGTCTGATATCATTACATATATATGTGAACTAACAGTATAAGTAGGTGATAGGGTTTGTCAGTGGATGAAACAACGTGATTTTATTTTGTCGTTGTGCGCACTTGTGACTGCAATTGTGTATATGCATACATGCACACGCATTTATGTACATGGATGCACAAAAAACATAACCCCAGTTAGGTGTAAGGTTTGGAATATCGTTTAATATAATGGAATGCGAACTGACAATGATGATTGAACCGTCCCCCGAGAAAACCAACATTATGGCCTCTGCGTAATGTATTGACCCAGATCAGCCTACGTAGTCCGCGCAGACTAATCCGGGCCGACACATTCCGTCTCAGGGGGATAGAGGTATAGAGTAATGATTCTTGTAACTGAAAATCCACACGGGACGCGAACAGTGTCTATCCGGGTAGGCCTGTGCGGCATGCTTAGGCTGATATAGGTCGATACTTTACGCCGAGTCCACAATGTTGGTTTTCTAGGTATTGTGGTACGGCTTATTTGGACAATGTATAGAACATTTGCTGACACTAATGAGAATTCTTGTCAACCACGGTTCTTTCGCATGATGCCAAAAAAAACGAAAAAAGAATTTGTCATAAATCAGGGGAGATGATTATGGACGCAGACATTTTGTAGTACACCAGTTCCCACATGCAGACGCAATTTGACCGATTTTTAGCAGACGACTTTGGATAACGTTGTGGCCAAAGGGTAAATTGCTCAAAATGGCTCGCGGCATATCATCTTAGTCAATTCATTTATTATAAAGGATAATAAATAAACATTCATGAAATATCCTCTATGTCTTCTTATTTGACGAGAAACTCGATGGGTAACGTTAACGTGTACTGAACGCACTATCGGTTTTATTTACCCTGGCACTCACCTATATATATAGCCATTTGGCGAGCGGGTCGGATACACGTATCTTCATATGTAAATATATAATCTTTAAAAAGCCTGCCTGAGGTAGCGGACTCTTGTTAAATGGCTTCCTAAGTAAATAAACCAGGACAAATATGGTCATTCCATTCAACTGTTAAAGTTATATTTGGACTACGTCACACGAAAACCGACATTGTTGGGTTTAACCTTATCCCACATACAACAACTCTGTATCAGACGACTTTGAAAACATTCTGACAAAAACCTGAAAAATGTCAATAACAGATAGCTTAATTGTTAAATAAAGTTGAAAACAATGTGGCCAAAGAAGGATTTGCTCATCATGATCAATTTCACCTTTGGTCACAATGTTTTCAAAAGTCGTCTGCTGCTATAGCGTCAGAATGAGGGAAAGGGTAAACGGTTAAAAGTAATCGGTTTTACATCAACGTTAAAAGTGCATTGTTTTTCACAGTGTATTTCGGATTTTCATTATTTTTAATATTTTCACTATCAATAACAATTTATCCACTAGGTTTCCCCCCAAAGAAATAGGATCCAGGGGCGTTCAAAGGGATTAAAACGCCCTTGGTTCGACCTATTTAACTAACCATGTCAATAATATTGATAGTTCACGTAGAAACCACCGAAATATGACCTTAGACGGTTGGTTCTACTAAATCCTTTCACTAAATACATACTCATGTCAAGGCTTTTGTACCAGACATGTGCCATTTACAATGGTAAACTGCTGTAAACGATCAATTTCACCTTTTACCTTCATATGTATGCTTCTGAATAAATTCCATTGCTGTCTGTATAAGTTTAACTCATTCCCCAACACAGGGGCGTAGCTTGGCAATAACCAATGTGTAGGCCGTCTCGTGAGACAATCAACATTGTGGACTCTGCGTAAAGTATCGACCCGGATCAGCCTAAGCATGCCACACAGGCGTACCCGGATATACACTTTTCGCCTCCTGTGGGTTTTCCGTTTCAGGAATCACTACTCTATCTATCCTCCCTTAGAATGGAATGTGTCGACCGGATCAGTCTGCGCGGACAGCGCAGGCTGATCTGGTCGATACATTACACAGATGTGTATCGCCGCAGCGGCATTTTGGGGGCATTTTTAGAAAAAAAATGTGTAAGCACGTGCCTACAGTGCCTAAAGGGAGCCACATAAAACAAATATTCAGCCGACGGCTTTGAAATAAAAAAGGATCAACCAAGTACAACATCTTTAAAACGAACCGATAATTTTAGATAGGGTTGAAAACATAGTGATGACTGAAGAAATTGCTCATTATAGGCAACGTCATCTTTTGTCAAAATGTTTTCAAGAACGTCGTCTGCTACTGAGGCGTCAGAAAGCGCCTATATATTGGAAAGGATTAATTTTGTTACAGTCTAAAAGTAACAAATCGGTATATGGGTTAATCTCTTACTCAAATGAGTCGTTCAGTGAGAAAACCAACATTATGGATTCTGCGTAATGTATCGAACCAGATCAGCCTGTGCAGTCCGCGCAGACTAATCCGGGCCGACACATTCCGTCTCAGGGGGATAGAGGTATAGAGCAATCATTCCTGAAATAGAAAATCCACAGGAGGTGAAAAGTGTCTGTCCGGGTTAGCCTGCGCGGCATGCGTATGCTGATTTGGGTCGATACTTAACAATGTTGGTTTTAAAGGTACCGGTAGCTTTACTAACTTACCCAGGAAAAGGCCGCCGTGTAATAACTGAATGAGTGTTGAAAGCGGCATGTACCGTACTAAGGAACACCGACGAACCTCAGGACCGAGTTGTGAGGGTATTACGTATCATATAAACAAGATATACCGCTTCTCTATTTGGATAGACATTCCTCCAGGCACGTCGTTTTATTCTACAGATGGGGAGAAAACGGGTGCAAAATATGTTGAACCGCTTCCGTTTAGTCGGGGTCGTATTAACTTCCGTGTTGACACCATGTAAAATTACATTAACGTCAAGCTAGAGGGACTACAATTCTAGACCTCGTCAACAATTACATTTTGGACTAAAGTGCATGTTTACATACATACTACGAAGGATCGGATAATCGAATAGTTTAGTCTCAACTTTAATTGTTCGCAGAGATAACCATGCCCTGTATCGTCGACTCCCTGTAGCTCAGTCGGTAACGACGCGGGCTGTCAATCCAGGGGTTGTGAGTTCGAATCCCGGCTCGGCCAACTTTCTTTCCGACGTTTGACAAAAGTCATTGCGACATGCATCATTCGTCTTCTACCAATGGGCTAAGTCTATGTGGAAAAGCAGCCAGTTGCTTGGGAAGATTGTTGTGTGGAGTACTGGTGTGCTAAAACCAGGAAACATATGAGTAGGTGAACTGGCCGCCGTGATGTGACTGAGAAATTGTTAAAAACGGCGTTAAACCCCAAGCAATCAATCAATCATGCCCTTTATCTCTTGACACGGCTCGTTCAGACAAAACGAAGAATATTGCATCTCCTTTCGATTTATATCTGCCATATGTATCATCAATTATCACTCCTGCAACCGTATTCATCAACAACCCAGCAGTTTTTACCGATTAATGGATGTGTTGTCTACCTGACATTGATACATGAATAGCAAATATCAAAACTAGACTTTCGGGCTGATCTCGGTCTACCATAATTGCGACTGTAGTTTAAATCCGTGCATAGCATCATAGGCAAACGTTGTATAAAGCCGCGTTCAGTTGAATTAGTCTTGACTATAGGAATAAAGTGAAGACTCTGTCGAGACTACAGGTGTTTACAGCGTTTGCTCCCATTCACCGTTCGCGCATACGGCATAGTTTTTGCGTGGCTTGAATCGTGGCGTATTATTTACGTTTAACCATTTCCCACGTACATTTGCAGCAGACGACTTTAAAAAAAACATATAATCAAAACTATGAAAATATCTCTATAAATGAAAGTAATGTCTATTGAAGTGAGTTGAAAACAATGTCGCAAAAGGAGAAATTGCAAGCAGTTTCTCCTTTTATCACAATGTTTTAAAAGACGCATTCTGCGTTAAACGCGCCTGCACCTTGGAAAGGGTTGAATCCAAATATATGACGCTGAACCATATGAAATGCTATTTGTAGACGCGAATTCGGTGACTAGTCTCAATGTGAATCTGTTGTTAGTGTTTGGTTTTTTTTGCTCCTGTTGGGTTTTTTTCGGGTTTTTTGCTGTTGTTTGTGGTGGGTTTTTTTGTGTTTTTTTGCTGTTGTTGTGTTTGTTTTTGTTTTTTGTTACTGTTGTTGATGTTGTTTGTGGGTTTTTTGGTTTTTTTGGTCGGGGGAGGGTCTCTGTTCGACCCGTATTTTCTGTAACTTTACTTCCATGATTCAGCGTATTTCTTAAGCATAATGCCAACATAACAAGGTCGATTTACCTAGATATATATAGTATACTAGAACATTGACGTTTAGAACAAATATATATAGTATACTAGAACATTGACGTTTAGAACAAATCGCGTTTCGATGCAATCTTTCGTCAGAATTTATATCAGTTTCTTGTTAACGTGGAACAAACAACAGTGACGGCTCTGCGAACACATAGGTCCGTACGAGGTATACAATCGATTACACTACAACATTATTTATTTTTTTGTAATTATGTTCAAACAGTTACAAATTTTGTTTTATCAAAAACGCGATGTTGTAGTTAAAGTTGTTATTAAATTCATTTGAATCGAATTACGAGAAAAAGAACATTGTGGACTCTGCGTAAAGTATCGACCCAGATTAGTCTAAGCATGGCACGCAGGCTGACCTGGACAGCTAATTTTCGCCTTCTGTGGAGTTTCTGTTTCAGGAATCATTATTTTCCTGAGACGGAATGTGTCGGCACGGATTAGACTGCACGGTCTGCGCATGCTGATCTGGGTCGACACATTACGCAGAGTCCATTATGTTTGTATTCTCGTGGAACGGGTCCAATTCTAAAGTGTATCTTCGCTGTATGCTTCGTCTGAAAATCGCATTTCGTACACCGTGACTCATATGAAATTGGAAAACGTTTCGAGTGATGTGACCCCTGGTTTTAGCCCTCTCCTATATGTAGACGCCTTATCTCGCATCTGTAGCCAGGCCTTTCTCTATGCATCCCACGGGTCAGATATTATGACCCGTTCCCAATAGCAACAGTTTTTAAAAGCATGTAGAATTTCCAATTATGTCATGTTAACCATGTTTTTCTTTTTTATTATTCCCAAATAAATAATAACAGCGATTTATTTTCCCAAACAAAATGCCTATAAAGGGCCTTAAAGCATACGTATTTCGAGTAATGAATAATTTCTCCTTTTGCAATAATGTTTTCAACAATTATATTTTCACTGCTTCATATTCCTTTTATTTGTGAAAGGGTTAACATCGATGTTTTGGTGTCGTAGCTATAGTAAGGGCATAAGAAGCAATAAATCATATATTTAGGTTCTAACAACCTGACGTTGTAATTGGATGATTATGCTATTTTGGTTTAATAGCATGAGACAGTTACAGCTAATTATAGTCATGTAATTAACTTTGTCCTTGCTGCAGTATTGGTGTGTAGATTTGTGACGAGTTATGAAGATTCAAGATTCAAGATTCAAATTTCTTTATCTCGTAACGTAAACATACATGTTTCTTGTTACATCATAAGTGTATATGAAACATCGTGATAAAAGAATTGGATATTTTTCATTTTTCCTGCAATGTTTCCATTCTGTGTCAAAGCATTCATTCTGACTTCCAATATGTTATAAAGGTTTCCACATATCGCTCATCAAGGTAACGACTATAAAGTATAAGTTCGGGTAAAAGGTTAATACTACACTTGTAAATACACTTTTAGAGAACATGACATTGGCTATACATTAAGACATGTGGTAGTCCTATATATTCAAGTGTCAGTTTGAAATTCATTAACGTTCTTTTAACATACTTGAAGTCAAACAAACCTTGTTTGTTTTATAATAGTTTTGAAATATATTTCACATTTCAGCCCCGCACTATCCCTAATATATTTGCGACCATTATATATCTACATAAGCCAGCCAGCGCATGCGTGCAGTCTAATCTTGCCCTCCGCTGTTCGCAAATCACTAGTCACAGACCGTTTTAACAAACTTCTGTAAAGCAGTATATACATTTTGGACCCTTAGGATGAAAGTGCAGGTAAGTCAAAGATACATACAATTAAAGTAACTATACATGAGCCGTCTCGTTCGAAAATCAACAGTATGGCCTCTGCGTAATGTATCGACCCAGATCAAACTGCGCAGTCCGCGCAGACTGATCCGGGCCGACACATTCTGTCTCAGTGGGATAGATGTATAGAGTAATGATTCCTGAAACAGAAAATCCACAGGAGGCGAACAGTGTATATCTGGTTAAGCATGCGCGTCATGCTTAGGCTGATCCGGGTCGATACTCAGAGTCCACAATGTTGGTTTTCTCGCGGGACGGCTTTAATAAGTCATTTTCCTCACGTATTATAATTATTCGGAGAGAACCGCTTAAATAGTAATACACGTGCGATGATTGACCCAAAGCCAACGAGACATTCCCAATCTATAAAACTTCGAGACCGTTCTCTCTCTTCAAAATGAACTCGGTGACATATACAATACAATACAATACAATACATTTTATTACATTCAGGCACATTTGCCTATAGTAAGTTACAAACAAGTATTTACAATTTTCAAAACGTAATCCCTTTACAAGAAGCAAAGATAAAATAAATTATGAATATTAAACAATTTTTCCGACAATAAAAACAAATACAATAGTGCATACCAAACAAATACAATAGTGCATACCAATATCAAACTATATAACTGTATACAGTCTGATATCGGTCTACACCACATATCCATATCCCACTATTACCAGTATGTTTAACTCTTCGAAACATGCATACGCAATTTAACGCATACAGAGTGAAAGTTTTGAAAACTTATATCAAAAGGGTAACTTGTTCTCATAATGAGCAATTATCTCGTTTTGCCACAATCTGTTCAACTATGTTCAATAATAATACTTTCCTTTATAAAGGAATTTCTATATTTGTAACGAGTTGTTTTTAAATTCGTTTTTGCTGATGTGTTGTATGTAGGAAAGAGTTAACATACAACATAATTTGTTTTAGCACAACACGCTGTTTAATAACCTCCATAAACAAATATAAAGTCTAATTTTGAACTGTCAGACAGCAATGCAAATATTTCACCGAAAAACAAATAAAACCTTTATTACAAGTGACCTGCACTAGTCACGTTCTTAACCCTTTCCCTCATATAGACGCTTTCTGACGCCTCTGCAGCAGACGGCTTTTTGAAAACATAGTGACAAAAGAAGAAATTGCTCAGAACGAGCAATTTCTCTTTTTGTCACAATGTTTTCCACTTTTAGTCATAGGTTGTCCATTCAATTATAGAGATTTTCCATTGTTTGACAAAATATGTTCAAAGTCGTCTGCTGCAGAATTGTTGTATGTGGAAAAGGATTAAACCTTTAATTAAGTACTCTAAAAGAGAATATGTTTTGCTAATGTCGACAGCTAAAATACGGCAACACTGAAGATAGGTGCTCTTAACCCTTTAACTCATACAGAAGTATGTTGACGCCTCTGCAGCATACGAATTGTGTTATCATTGTGCCGAAAGGGGTAATTGCTAATAATGAACAATTTCGTCTCTTGTCACAATGTTTTTAACTCTGTTCTATTATTATTTCCAGAGATAGTCGATCATTTTTTCTCAATATGTTTTCAAAGTCGCATGCTGCAGATGTGTTGTAGTGCATGCAACACAACTTTATTATGAAAACCATTTGTCAATATCAGTTGCTCTATAGCTTATTCAACTTCTTAGACACTGCCCCTTGATACCATGGCCAACGTTGAAAGACAACAGATTGAATTGTGTTGACATTTAGTGGCAGACTTAACCCGTGACCCCATCGGTGGTGTAGCAAAAGGCCGTCCGCTTCTATTACGGGAGGTGCCCGAGTTCCGAGTTCGATCCCAGGTCGGGTAATTTCAAAGATTAAAACAAAATGGCTCTATATTTTTGGCAGTCAGGATGATAGGGTTTACGACGAACTTGCTAGTGTCAGGATAAACGGACCAGTAATACTGCTAACTTACCCAGGAGACGCCGTGATATAATTGAAAACATTTTTGAAACCTGTTTAAAACACTACCCATAGCAAAGGAATAAAATTACCATTTTCCACATGCATCACATCTGCATTAGAAAAAAATAATAATTACAAAACTATGAAATAATCTATATATGAAAGAATGATTGCTGAATATAGTTGGCCGCATTGTGACAAAAGTAACAATTGTTATTTTTCTGATTTTGTTCGAGTCGTTAAAGCGGCCATTTCACCAAGGATTGTTTTGGTCCCGATAGTACGCGATCCTTTTTTTGGTCGATGGGCCGCATTTTTGCGAAAATAGTCGGAAACGTGCGAGCACTGTCGAGCACTACCCTATACCTTCGGGGGAAGATCTGGCGCGATCGCCTCAGTCCTCCGAGGGTCGGGTACCGAAAAAGTGATCGGCTACTGTTTTTAAACATGTTGAAAAACAGTAGCCGATCAAACACCGTCGGCCCGTGGTCATCTTGGTCGTCCGAGGGTCCCCACAAGGTGCCCTTGTCTCGCCCGCCCTCTGGAGCTTTCATATATCCTCTGCCGCTCTCTACCGAGGGTCGTGCGTAGTGTCGGCGAAGTGTAAGCACCCGACCCTCACCAGATCCTCGGACGACCGACCCGCATGTGCCCCGTAAGTGCCCGTAAATGCCCGAGACTCAATCGGGTCAAAAAAGGGGACGATTGGAGGCGATTCAGGACGACAATCGGGCCGATCAACAAAATTGATTCATCGGGGACAATCTGTTCCAGATCGGGCCGATTGGAAAAAACAAATCCTTGGTGAAATGCAGCCATAACCCACGGGATATGTGATCGAACGACCAAGAGGTGTATTTAGATTGACCTAAAGCACAGATCAGCCGCTAATGTGCTAGCCTTTACAACCAATTTTATTATAGCTTTTACTAACACTCGGTCGATAACCCACGGGATTTGTGATCAAAGGACGAATTGGTGTATTCAGAGTGTCCTAAAGCACAGAGCAGCCGATAATGTGCTAGCCTTTACAACCAATAGTATTATAGCTTTTACTAACACTCGGTCGATAACCCACGGGATTTGTGATCGAAGGACGAATGGGTGTATTCAGAGTGTCCTAAAGCACAGAGCACTCGCTAATGTGCTAGCCTTTACAACCAATTGTATTACAGCATTTACTAACACTCGGTCGATAACCCACGTGATTTGTGATCGAAGGACGAATGGGTGTATTCAGAGTGTCCTAAAGCACAGAGCACTCGCTAATGTGCTAGCCTTTACAACCAATTTTATTACAGCATTTACTAACACTCGGTCGATAACCCACGGGATTTGTGATCGAAATACGAATGGGTGTATTCAGATTGTCATTAAGCACAGAGCACTCACTAATGTGCTAGCCTTTACAACCAATTTTATTACAGCATTTACTAACACTCGGTCGATAACCCACGGGATTTGTGATCGAATGACGAATGGGTGTATTCAGAGTGTCCTAAAGCACAGAGCACTCGCTAATGTGCTAGCCTTTACAACCAATTTTAATACAGCATTTACTAACACTCGGTCGATAACCCACGGGATTTGTGATCGAAGGACGAAGGGGTGTATTCAGAGTGTCCTAAAGCACAGAGCACTCGCTACTGTGCTAGCCTTTACAACCAATTTTATTATAGCTTTTACAAACACTCGGTCAATAACCCACGGGATTTGTGATCGAAGGACGAATGGGTGTATTCAGAGTGTCCTAAAGCACAGAGCACTCGCTAATGTGCTAGCCTTTACAACCAATTTTTTTTATTACAGCTTTTACTAACACTCGGTCGATAACCCATGGGATTTGTGATCGAAGGACGAATGGGTGTATTCAGTTTGTGATTAAGCACAGAGCACTCGCTAATGTGCTAGCCTTTACAACCAATTTTTTATTACAGCATTTACTAACACTCGGTCGATAACCCACGGGATTTGTGATCGAAGGACGAATGGGTGTATTCAGAGTGTCCTAAAGCACAGAGCACTCGCTAATGTGCTAGCCTTTACAACCAATTTTATTACAGCATTTACTAACACTCGGTCGATAACCCACGGGATTTGTGATTGAAGGACGAAGGGGTGTATTCAGATTGTCATTAAGCACAGAGCACTCACTAATGTGCTAGCCTTCACAACCAATTATAGTACAGCTTTTGACTAATACTCGGTGTGTTAGAGTAATATGAATAAAGCCTAGTGTCCCTCTCTTCTTGCGGCGGTATTTGTCGGTTAGCCATTGCGCAAGAAACAGTTTCCTATATCTTATATGTCGAACTTATTTCCATTACATGTGGTTCAGTTGTTGTTTTTACAATAGTCATTTCTTTTTCTATACGATTCCCTTACACACCAGTCCGACTAATCAATCAACGAAATGGGTAAACGTTTCATTCTCCTCCTGATGAGTTATTTCCGCTTTTGCTTCAATGCTTTCAAACGTCGTCTGCTGCAGAGTCGTCAGAAAGCGTTTGTATGTGGGAAAGGATTAAGGTACATTTGGGTTGTATAAATAAGCTGTAGAACGAACTTGGCAACCCCGTTACCCGTTTTGCGACTATAAACAACGTTGGCTCCTCCAGATGTGTACGACTTAACCCATTCCCTCATAAAGACGCTTTCTGACGCCTCTGCAGCAGACGACTTTTTGAAAACATAGTGACAAAAGAAGAAATTGCTCAAAACGAGCAATTTCTCCTTTTGACACAATTTTTTCCACTTTTAGTCATAGGTTATCCATTCAATTATAGAGATTGTCTATGTTTTAACAAAATAGGTTCAAAATCTCGTCTGCTGCAGAATACAAATATATGCCAGCAGTCGTGGAGTCTAAGTTTTGATCTGTATTGCTAACTAACTACCCATATGATATCTCCTAGAACATTCTCCACCATTTATACTCAAGGAACGTAATAAATAAAAGGTGGTGATACTAGTTTCAGAAATTCAGCAGGATACAGGTTAGTCCTTAGCAAATCTACCACGTCCGTCATACAGCAAATCTCTACTATACGATGTTAAAAAGAAACTAAGGAAAATTATCATACATAAAATTGTTATTCTTGGATAAAATTGAATTCATCAATTGCTCATTATGAGATTTTTTTCCTTTTATCACAATGTTTTAAAAAGTCTTCTGCTGCATATGCGTCAAAATGTTTCGGTTAAAAATTAAATATTATAATGGTATGTGTAAGAATTGATGGACGGTGACATTCGTTTGAAGACATCCAGAAGGTAAGGGTTAACTAGTTTACGACCGAACACGAGGTAAGCAGGTTTTCCCAAATACCTGCCGTTATACACTACCAGGCAGTTCAGTTACCGTTTGACAGCATACTACATTTGTCTTCTGGCATAATGATGGAAACACGACAGGCGGTAATAAACAATCAATCAGTCAGTCAGTCAGTCAGTCGGTCAGTCAGTTAGTCAGTCTCACTTTACACGTCTTAGAACGACGTTTGTGAACACAACGTCAGACGAGATCAATCATGCACAATCGTTCAGTCTAATCTCAACATATGAGCCGGTCCACGAGAAAACCAACATTGTTGACTTTGCGTAAAGTATCGACCCTGATCAGCCTAAGCATGCAGGCTTACCTGGATAGACACTTTTCGCCTCCTGTGGATTTTCTGTTTCAGGAATCATTACTCTATACCTCTATCCCCTGAGACGGAATGTCTCGGCCCGGATCAGTCTGCGCGGACTACGCAGGCTGATCTGGGTCGATACATTACGCAGAGGACATAATGTTGGTTTTCTCGCGGGACGTTTCATATTCTGTCACTAACCGGTAGTATCAACATTAACATCTCCTACAACAAAAATGGAGTCTGTTATGCAACATACATGAATATCTAGCAAGGCTGACCATGATAAGTATGCATCCGTAATTTAAAAAAAAAAAAGGACATGTCTTTTGCTTAAATAAATTTTTATAGAGTCGATTAATCTCACATTTATGACGAATGAAGTTTAAAAACTGCGAGAAAAAATGAAACTATTTGTTTTCTCACACTGTTTACTTCTCTATTGTAAATTCGTATTTATATCCGTTTGTATTCTGTTTTTCAGTCGTTACACCATGACTTTCACGAGTAGATTACCAGTACTACTGGTCCATTTATTGTGACCCAAGATAATCTTTTGTAAGGTTGATCCTACAAATCCTTTAGCGCCAATGAGGTAAAGCCATTACTGTCATTTTGTTTAAGTAGTTGGTATGACCCGGTAGGGGATTGAACTTGCAACCTCCCATAGCCGAGGCGGACGCTTCCACATGCATGGAATAAAATCATACTTCATTCATGACGGTTTAACTCTTTCAGCGCCAAAGGCAATATTGAGCTTTTTGCAAACAATGCAGATTCAGGTGAGTCAGCTCGTAGCGAGCTGTCTCACCTGAAATCTGCATTGTTTGGCTGTGAGTTATAAAAATATTCCAAAAATCCTATAACATGAAAATAGAGTCGTCCGAGTTTGAACATGGAAGAGTCTACTTTAAACAATTCGGCGCTGAAAGGGTTAACTCTGGAAGAGGCGATATAAAAATATCAGGTAAATGGAACAGACAAATATATATCAAAATCAATCGATTGTCCGTCCTGCTTTATTGCAAACTACGTTTCTAGACCTAGTTCAATTCACGACATTTCTTAGGTTTCTATCAAGGAGATAGGATCTCATTTTCAAATAGTTACTGCTGTATAAATTACACCGGGCCCAATTTTACTAAACCCTTTCTCAATTATAGACGCTTTCTGGCGACTCTGCAACAAACAACTTAAGAAAACATTGAGTTAGAATTGCTTTAATCGAGAATGTTCCCCTTTCTTCACAATGTTTTTCAAAAAACATGTTTTTGCCTAAATGTTTTCAAAGTCGTCTGCTGGTAACGTCTAATCCACAGGAGGCGAAAAGTATATGTCCGTGTTATACTGCGCGGCATGCTTAGGCTGATCCGAGTCGATACTTCATGCTGAGTCCACAATGTTAATTTTCTCTTGGAACGGATTATATATATTGGTTGACTTTATATCCTGAGACTCTTCCTCATAGCCCTTTATCCAAATGAATCGTATAGTATTCGTCGTATTGATTTAACATATCAATCTTATCTTGACATATGTACATAGAGATATATAATTGTGACATATTCGGTCTTTCATCAAACCATTTATCGTATAACCATAGTTTGTCAGAGCTGTAAATAATGTGCTTGTTTCATATTTCTTTTCTTTTCTTATTAAATCGTCAAATCCTATGGGGAAGGAGTTTAATTGGGTAGTAATACCGTAATCAGGGGCACATTAACTCCTCCAATTATATATATGAGCCGTGACGCGAGAAAAACCAATATTGTGGAATCTACGTAAAGTTTCGACCCGGATCAGCCTAAGAATACCGCGCAGGATAATCCGAACAGACACTTTTTGCTTCATGTGGATTTTCTGTTTCCGGAATCATTACTTTATACCTCTGTTCCCCTGATACGGAATGTGTCGGCCCGGGTTATCCTGCACGGACTGCACAGGCTGATCTGGGTCGATACATAACGCAGAGGCCATACTGTTGGTTTTCAAGTGGAACAGCTCATATTATGTTTGCGTTTTAGCTGTAGAGTTATCATTATAACAAGGGAAGCAGCTCTGTAGTCCTTAGCTTTTCGTGCATAATTTCATATTCAGCATGTTACATGTATGTAATAGTCCCTCTTTACTCGCTCGGAAATCTACATTTTCGTTTTCCTGTCGGATATCTTATACAATACAATACAATAGTTTATTTGCGTAATTAGGCCTACGGCCCACAATACATACATATTGTATTACATTTAACTTACAATGTAGTAATGTGTAGTAATTTCTTCAAAAAGCTTTGAAACATAAAGGGTTACAATACAAATTCTGTAAGCTTGGTAAAGTACTCAACCACGCATTTAAATACAAATCTCTTATAACCTTAAACTTTTCATAAATTAAAAATGCATGAAATTCATTCTCGATCACCAAGGCATCTTTTTGCATAAAGCAATAAACACAAATACGATTTTCTCTTTCAATATTAAAATGACGACCAAGATAAACGTTAAGTTTATGTTGGTGTGGGTATCGATCGACACAGCTTGTGACACTACTTTGCTATGAAACGTAATGTAAGACTTTATGAACATTCTCTCTCTTACGATAAATGTACTGTATATCCTTTGACGGCCGCAAGATCCGAAGAGTCGAAGAGAATGTTAGCCGAGCTAGGGATCGAATTCACAACCCCTGGATTGACGGCTCGCGTCACTACCGAGTAAGCTTTCGGGGATTATTTTTAAACGACAAGGGATATCGAAACGTAGGCCGTGGGTTGGAATTTTAGCTTAGATATTCATTTTTTCGATGATCGAAGTCCTCGACCAATGCGCTAAATTTGTATATGTGGGAAGGTAGGCAATGTCTGGAAAGCATCGTATGTGGAGCACTGGTGTAAGAGAGTCGGGAAGAATCTTATGTGGAGCACTGGTGTAAGAGAGTCGGGAAGAATCGTATGTGGAGCACTGGTGTAAGAGAGTCGGGAGGAATCGTATGTGGAGCACTGGTGTAAGAGAGTCGGGAGGAATCGTATGTGGAGCACTGGTGTAAGACAATCGGGAAGAATCTTATGTGGAGCACTGGTGTAAGACAGTCGGGAAGAATCGTATGTGGAGCACTGGTGTAAGAGAGTCGGGAGTAATCGTATGTGGAGCACTGGTGTAAGACAATCGGGAAGAATCTTATGTGGAGCACTGGTGTAAGAGAGTCGGGAAGAATCTTATGTGGAGCACTGGTGTAAGAGAGTTGGGAAGAATCGTATACGGAGCACTGGTGTAAGAGAGTCGGGAAGAATCTTATGTGGAGCACTGGTGTAAGAGAATCGGGAGGAATCTTATGTGGAGCATTGGTGTAAGAGAGTCGGGAAGAATCTTATGTGGAGCACTGGTGTAAGAGAATCGGGAGGAATCTTATGTGGAGCACTGGTGTAAGAGAATCGGGAGGAATCTTATGTGGAGCATTGGTGTAAGAGAGTCGGGAAGAATCTTATGTGGAGCACTGGTGTAAGAGAATCGGGAGGAATCTTATGTGGAGCTTTGGTGTAAGAGAGTCGGGAAGAATCGTATGTGGAGCACTGGTGTAAGAGAGTCGGGAAGAATCGTATGTGGAGCACTGGTGTAAGAGAGTCGGGAAGAATCGTATGTGGAGCACTGGTGTAAGAGAGTCGGGAAGAATCGTATGTGGAGCACTGGTGTAAGAGAGTCGGGAGGAATCGTATGTGGAGCACTGGTGTAAGAGAGTCGGGCGGAATCGTATGTGGAGCACTGGTGTAAGACAATCGGGAAGAATCTTATGTGGAGCACTGGTGTAAGAGAGTCGGGAAGAATCGTAAGTGGAGCACTGGTGTAAGAGAGTCGGGAGGAATCGTATGTGGAGCACTGGTGTAAGACAATCGGGAAGAATCTTATTTGGAGCACTGGTGTAAGAGAGTCGAGAAGAATCTTATGTGGAGCACTGGTGTAAGAGAGTTGGGAAGAATCGTATACGGAGCACTGGTGTAAGAGAGTCGGGAAGAATCTTATGTGGAGCACTGGTGTAAGAGAATCGGGAGTAATCTTATGTGGAGCATTGGTGTAAGAGAGTCGGGAAGAATCTTATGTGGAGTACTGGTGTAAGAGAATCGGGAGGAATCTTATGTGGAGCACTGGTGTAAGAGAATCGGGAGGAATCTTATGTGGAGCATTGGTGTAAGAGAGTCGGGAAGAATCTTATGTGGAGCACTGGTGTAAGAGAATCGGGAGGAATCTTATGTGGAGCATTGGTGTAAGAGAGTCGGGAAGAATCGTATGTGGAGCACTGGTGTAAGAGAGTCGGGAAGAATCGTATGTGGAGCACTGGTGTAAGAGAATCGGGAAGAATCGTATGTGGAGCACTGGTGTAAGAGGGTCGGGAAGAATCGTATGTGGAGCACTGGTGTAAGAGGGTCGGGAAGAATCGTATGTGGAGCACTGGTGTAAGAGAGTCGGGAGGAATCTTATGTGGAGCATTGGTGTAAGAGAGTCGGGAAGAATATTATGTGGAGCACTGGTGTAAGAAAGTCGGGAAGAATCTTATGTGGAGCACTGGTGTAAGAGAATCGGGAGGAATCTTATGTGGAGCACTGGTGTAAGAGAGTCGGGAAGAATCTTATGTGGAGCACTGGTGTAAGACAATCGGGAGGAATCTTATGTGGAGCACTGGTGTAAGACAATCGGGAGGAATCTTATGTGGAGCACTGGTGTAAGAGGGTCGGGAAGAATTGTAGGTGGAGCACTGGTGTAAGAGAGTCGGGAAGAATCGTATGTGGAGCACTGGAGTAAGAGAGTCGGGAAGAATCTTATGTGGTGCACTGGTGTAAGAGAGTCGGGAAGAATCGTATGTGGAGCACTGGTGTAAGAGAATCGGGAGGAATCTTATGTGGAGCACTGGTGTAAGAGAGTCGGGAAGAATCTTATGTGGAGCACTGGTGTAAGAGAATCGGGAGGAATCTTATGTGGAGCACTGGTGTAAGAGAGTCGGGAAGAATCGTAGGTGGAGCACTGGTGTAAGAGAGTCTGGAAGAATCTTATGTGGAGCACTGGTGTAAGAGGGTCGGGAAGAATCGTATGTGGAGCACTGGTGTAAGAGGGTCGGGAAGAATCTTATGTGGAGCACTGGTGTAAGAGAGTCGGGAAGAATAGTATGTGGAGCACTGGTGTAAGAGAGTCGGGAAGAATCGTAGGTGGAGCACTGATGTAAGAGAGTCGGGAAGAATATTATGTGGAGCACTGGTGTAAGAGAGTCGGGAAGAATCGTATGTGGAGCACTGGTGTAAGAGGGTCGGGAAGAATCTTATGTGGAGCACTGGTGTAAGAGAATCGGGAGGAATCTTATGTGGAGCACTGGTGTAAGAGAGTCGGGAAGAATCGTAGGTGGAGCACTGGTGTAAGAGAGTCTGGAAGAATCTTATGTGGAGCACTGGTGTAAGAGAGTCGGGAAGAATCTTATGTGGAGCACTGGTGTAAGAGGGTCGGGAAGAATTTTATGTGGAGCACTGGTGTAAGAGAGTCGGGAAGAATAGTATGTGGAGCACTGGTGTAAGAGGGTCGGGAAGAATCTTATGTGGAGCACTGGTGTAAGAGAGTCGGGAAGAATCTTATGTGGAGCACTGGTGTAAGAGGGTCGGGAAGAATCTTATGTGGAGCACTGGTGTAAGAGAGTCGGGAAGAATCGTATGTGGAGCACTGGTGTAAGAGGGTCGGGAAGAATCTTATGTGGAGCACTGGTGTAAGAGAGTCGGGAAGAATCTTATGTGGAGCACTGGTGTAAGAGGGTCGGGAAGAATCTTATGTGGAGCACTGGTGTAAGAGAGTCGGGAGGAATCGTATGTGGAGCACTGGTGTAAGAGGGTCGGGAAGAATCTTATGTGGAGCACTGGTGTAAGAGAGTCGGGACGAATCGCAGGTGGAGCACTGGTGTAAGAGAGTCGGGAAGAATCTTATGTGGAGCACTGGTGTAAGAGAGTCGGGAAGAATCTTATGTGGAGCACTGGTGTAAGAGAGTCTGGAAGAATCTTATGTGGAGCACTGGTGTAAGAGAGTCGGGAAGAATCGTAGGTTGAGCACTGGTGTAAGAGAGTCGGGAAGAATCGTAGGTGGAGCACTGGTGTAAGAGAGTCGGGAAGAATCGTAGGTGGAGCACTGGTGTAAGAGAGTCGGGAAGAATCGTATGTGGAGCACTGGTGTAAGAGAATCGGGAGGAATCTTATGTGGAGCACTGGTGTAAGAGAATCGGGAAGAATCATATGTGGAGCACTGGTGTAAGAGGGTCGGGAAGAATCGTATGTGGAGCACTGGTGTAAGAGAGTCGGGAAGAATCTTATGTGGAGCACTGGTGTAAGAGAGTCGGGAGAAATCTTATGTGGAGCACTGGTGTAATAGGGTCGGGAAGAATCTTATGTGGAGCACTGGTGTAAGAGAGTCGGGAAGAATCGTATGTGGAACACTGGTGTAAGAGAGTCGGGAAGAATCGTATGTGGAGCACTGGTGTAATAGGGTCGGGAAGAATCGTATGTGGAGCACTGGTGTAATAGGGTCGGGAAGAATCTTATGTGGAGCACTGGTGTAATAGGGTCTGGAAGAATCGTATGTGGAGCACTGGTGTAAGAGAGTCGGGAAGAATCGTATGTGGAGCACTGGTGTAATAGGGTCGGGAGGAATCTTATGTGGAGCACTGGTGTAAGAGAGTCCGGAAGAATCGTATGTGGAGCACTGGTGTAAGAGCGTCGGGAAGAATCTTATGTGGAGCACTGGTGTAAGAGAGTCGGGAAGAATCTTATGTGGAGGACTGGTGTAAGAGAGTCGGGAAGAATCGTATGTGGAGCACTGGTGTAAGAGAGTCGGGAAGAATCTATGTGGAGCACTGGTGTAAGAGAGTCGGGAAGAATCTTATGTGGAGCACTGGTGTAAGAGGGTCGGAAGAATCTTATGTGGAGCACTGGTGTAAGAGAGTCGGGAAAAACCATAATGTGAACCGACTGCCTTGATCCAACTGAAATACTGTTGACAATTTAACATAAATAATCAAAACATTTTGTTTGAACCCACGAGCCCAATAACACTAGCATGGCGCTCTAACCAACTATGAAATCGAACCATCTTGACGTCATTGCATTCGTGTTCAGTCGGTGTTGGCAAAACGCTTTCTTGACACGCGTCCATGGTCACATGACGATCAGGGATTATCTCGATCCAATTCTTCACCGGTCGAAAAGCCTGGAATTGTATTATTGCATGACGTGGCTTTAATAATCGACCTGTATTGTGTACCGTTTATTGACCGGAGTGCCTATCCTTGGTGATCGAAACCACTTCCTAGCTTAACAACGCAATGAAACTAAAACAATGCGAAATTGCCCTTGTTTGTTCTTCTTTGGAACAATACCAGATACGCTATAGTACTTTCCAATTATCAAGAGTAAAAAGAACAATACATAAACAGAAATCTGTTATGTTACGTCATCATATAAATACATGACTTCAAAGCAGGATGAAAAATATATTGGAGATAGAGTGAAGATTAGTTCCAGATATAGTAAAAGGATGAAGACGGTTATAAAGCTTAAAATAAGATTTGAAGTAGAGCATTAAGTTAAGTCAATAAATATGCTGCACGTTTTGTTTTACAGGTTAAAAGGTCTCGGTTAATAATGTCAATGTCTTTGACACGTGAAGTCTTTCAAATACAAGTGTTTTGTCCGATACATACAGTTTTCAGTGCCTATAAAGACCACGACATTTGTAGATAGATCAATTGTAAAAATACGTTCAATTACTTCTTTCCTCGCAATGCTTCGTACTATGTTTAAAATGTATATTAACAATGTTAACATGACAAAAAATAGAGAGAGAGAGAGAGAGAGAGAGAGAGGAGAGAGAGAGAGAGGAGAGAGAGAGAGAGAGAGAGAGAGGAGAGAGAGAGAGAGAGAGAGAGGAGAGAGAGAGTGAGAGAGAGAGAGAGGGGGGGGGGGAGAGAGAGAGAGAGAGGAGAGAGAGAGAAAGAGGGAGATAGAGAGATAGAGAGATAGAGACACAGAGACACAGAGAGAGGGTGAGACACAGAGAGAGAGAGACAGACAGACAGACAGAGGGAAGAGGGGGAGAGAGAGAGAGCGAGAGACAGAGAGAGAGAGAGAGAAATAAATAAAGACAGAAAGACAGAAAGAGAAAGAGAGACATATGGAGAGAGACAGAGAGACAGAGAGACAAGGGGAGATAGACAGAGACCGAGATACCGGGAGAGAGACAGGGAGAGAGAGACAGGTATAGAGAAGAGATAGAGAGAGAGAGAGAGAGAGAGAGAGAGAGAGAGAGAGAGAGAGAGAAAGAGAGAGAAAAAGAAAGAGAGAGAGGGAGAGAGAGAGCGAGAGAGAGAGAGAAGAAGAAAGATAGAAAGAAAGAAAGAGAGAGACAGAGAGACAGAGAGACAGGGGGAGAGAGACAGAGACAGAGACACAGAGATAGATAGAGGACACAGAGACACAGAGAGAGGGTGAGACAGAGAGAGAGAGATGGAGAAGAGGGAGAGAGAGAGAGCGAGAGAGAGAGAGAGAGAAGAAAGAAATAAAGACAGAAAGACAGAAAGAGAGAGAGAGAGAGACATATGGAGAGAGACAGAGAGACAAGGGAGAGAGACAGAGACCGAGAGACCGGGAGAGAGACAGGGATGAGAGACAAAGAGGGAGAGAGAGAGAGAGAGAGAGGAGAGAGAGAGAGAGAGAGAGAGAAAAAAGAGAGAGAGATGATAGAGAGAGCGAGAGAGAAAGAGAGCGAGAGAGAGAGAGTGAGAGAGAGAAGACAGATAGAAGAGAAGAAAGAGAGTGAAAGAGAGACATATGGAGAGATACAGAGAGACAGAGAGACAGGGGAGAGACAGGGGGGAGAGACAGGGAGAGAGACAGGGGGGAGAGACAGGGGAGAGAGAC